>CAUYON010017016.1:0-16429 GCA_963573935.1 Arctocebus calabarensis
ATGGGGAAAGACTGGGAGAGAAACGGAGAGAGCTTCTCTCTCCCCACTAGAATTTTCTCCCTCTAACAGATGCCTTAATGTTTTCTGTATTCTTTTCTTTCTTTTCTGTGAATAAATTCTGTCTTACAAAAATAAAATAAAATAAAATAAAATAAAATAAATAAAAAGAAAAGAAAAAGAATTAAATTTACTAAATTTCTATCAAAAGTCCTAACATTTAGAAAGCATTCAATAATTAATATTTTCATTATAGCATTGACCTAAGTAGAGTGGGTTTTGTTTGAGACAAGGTCTTGCTCTGTTGCCCTAGGCTGGAGTGCAATGGCCTGATCATAGTGTTACTGGAATGTCTTCCTCAGTAGATCCTTGATCTTGGAAATTCAAAGAATGAACTCACAAACCAGAGATCAGTGGTAAGATAGGATCTTTTGACTCACGCCTGTGATCCCAGCACTTGGGAGGCTGAGGCGGTGGATTGCCTGAGCTCACAGATTAGAGACCAACCTGAGCCAGAGTGAGACCTCGCCTCTAAAAATAGCCAGGTGTTGTGACAAGTGCCTGGAGTCCCAGGTCCTTGGGAGGCTGAGGCAAGAGAATTGCTTAAACCCAGGAGTTCGGGGTTGCTGTAAGCTATGATGCCACAGCACTCTACCAAGGGTGAGAAAATGAGACTCTGTCTCTAAATAAACTAACAAACAAACAAACAAATAACTAAAGGAATACAGAAGGAGTAAAAAGTACCAGAACTTCTGGCAAAGGGGAAGACCCAAGTCAGAAATCCCTCCCGTAGGTCCTTTGTTTAGGGGTATGCATCATACTTTTTTTTTTTAATTAATCATAGCTGTGTACATTAGTGCAATCAAGGGGTACAATGTGCTGGTTTCATTTTGTCAGTACTTGGTAGGTGGAAAAACACCTTTTCAAAGTCAGTGAGTGTATTAACAAATGAATGACTGCATTCCCTCCAGCCCAGGGCAAAGCTTTCCTTCATGAAATTGTCTAGGCCTGGGAAAACTGGGGTTCCCAGGCCAGCCTTGAACAGGGGAACCTTTTATCAATAGCTCATTCCAGCCTCAAGCTCCTGAGCTCAAGCAACTCTCCTTGCCTCTGCATTCCAGAGTAGTTTGGACTACAAGTACATAGTACCACATCCAGCTCTTTTTTTTTTTTTTTGGTAGAGATGGGGTCTCACTATGCTCCCCGGGCTGGTCTTGAATTCTGGCCTCAAGGAATTCTTCTACTTTAGCCTCCCAAAGAGCTGGGATTATAAGCATGAACCACCACACGTAGCTGGATTAAGCATGGAATGTTGTGAAGATAAAAGATATACATATACAGAATACTATAGATTGTCTTTTTTTTCTTCAGAGATAGCAAAATCCCCTTCTAGTTTGAGTTTCTTAGAAGCATAAATGTCCACATGCAAAATACTAAACAAAGAAGTCTAGAATACCTATGAATGTATTTACAACATACACATATGCACACGAGCATATGCTGCCAAGACTTAGAAAACTGTCATACTATTTTGTAAAAGTTGTGAAAGTTTTTGATGGATTTAATTTAATTTTTCAAGTTGTTTGTTTGGTCTAGAAAGTCTGAATATTTTGCCCAATAAATAAGTCTCGTGACATATGAATGATAAATGCATATCATACTGTAGAAACTTTCTTTCCAAAAACCAGTTATCAACTGCTGAAATAAACTCCCACAGGGAAGAAGAAATACTAAGCACATGGTCAAGTTCTGTGTTTCTCATTTCTGTCACTTAATTGCTCTGTACTTATATCTGGCTTTACTGTAGGAAAGTTTGATGCATGGAATTTGCTTCAAAGCAGACCATAACAGACTTCTGTAAGGCTTATTCTATACAGCATAATTTTCTGGGGAAAAAATGTGCAAAAGTGCTTTGTGGCAACATATATGGAATCGGGGGAAAATGGTAAAAAGTCAACATTCTCCAAAGGAAACAAAAGTGATTGAAATGAAATGCTCTGCCTGAGAAATTTAACTTTATTTAAACCCATGTATTTCATATTATTTATCATTTTTCAGGGTCTAAATATGAGTGAGGAAACAATAAGTGAATCTATTAAATATGAATGTTCTGAATTCAAGTACATGTCAAAATTCTTTTGTGTTACTATGAGGAACACTTACATTTTCCTCATATATGAGGAAACTTACATCTTTTACACCCTAACCCCCCCAACAAATGTAGGCTACCCATCATGCATTTAGATTTTAGACCCATTTGGAGTTCTCCTCTACCCCTGTAAGATCATATTTTTTAATTAAAGCTATTGAATGACAGAAATCCTTCAATTTTATTTGTTTTTTTTGAGATAGAGTCTCACTTTGTCACTCCCAGTAGAGTGCCATGGCATCACAACTCACAGCAACCTCAAACTTAAGCAATTCTCTTGCCTCAGTTTCCCAAGTGGCTAGGGCAACAGGCATGCACAATAATGCCCAGCTTTTTTGAGACAGATCTTGCTCTGGCTCAGGCTGATCTCGAACCCATGATCTCAGGCAATCCACCCACCTCGGCCTCCCAGAGTGCTAGGATTACAGACATGAGCCACCACACCCAGCCCTAGAAATCTTTCCATTTTAGAACTGAAAAGTAAGCAGGAGGACCTAAAAGGGGCTGGTTTCTCAGTCCCCCAAGGATCAATATGGGATCTTGATTGCTGCGTTTTGAAATCTACTTTGAGAGTCTCTATCATGCAAAAGTACCTCCTTGGTTTTCCAAATATTCCCCCTTCCTCAAAGCTAGAAGGCAATTTGGGCATCTCTAAAAGTGTCTTGTTGAAGAAAGGTGGACTATCAAGGCAGAAAATTCCATGGTACAATACCAAAGAAGTGTAGAGAAGGATTAGATCTGAAACCACATTATAAAACTTTACCCATAAACTGTACTGTCTCTGTCAGGGACCAATACAGTATGGAGGTTGAGGGTAGAAACTATAGAATGTGTGAGAATAATCTATGAGTGTATCACACTTAAGAGATAGCATCTGGACTCCTATACAAAGTAAGCCTTGATGTTCAGCCAATGTGAGACAAGGGAGAAAGAGCCCCAGCAAAATTAAAGGGGTTATTCCTTTTCCTATAATCCCAAATCCTGGACAAACCAAAAGATGGAGTAGAAGGAAGAGGAGGGCATGAAGAGAAACCACTGCTGCTGGTTCTTGAGCCATAGATCTGGGTGGGAATTGGGGATGTGTGCAGAGAGGGAGAATATCTGAATTAGCTATGAGATCAGAACTTCATTGTAGTCTAGGCTGGACTTCCAGAGTATCACTTAAAAAATGAAAAAAATCTCAGATCTGAAAGTTACTAAAAGGTTCTGGAATCTTGTTGAACTGTCATACAGGGGCAGGGAAGGGGAAAGTGGTAGAATGTTTTTCGGTTTGATTTTGTAGGTACTTCATTTTTGGAGTTAGCTGGTAGTGGAGGGACAAAGGAGTCATTTCCTACTATACACGACTGAGTCCAAGTCATTCAATAAACACGTTTAGAATGACCTTCACTCGCTGATGGAAAATGAGTGTTTCTCTATTCTCTGGAACTCAAAAGAGCTCAAGCAAAAATGCTCTGATAATTTCATTTAGTCTATTACATAGATATCTTCTTAGATAAATAGAGAAGTAAGATCTTGTTATTGCCTGGGTCCTGCCCTGGGGAGATGGTCCGTTAAGACTTGAGGATCTGGCAGCCACTGACTAGAGATATATAAAAGTTAGAAACTATGAGAAAGAAACAGACATGACACACAGAATAGATTTTTCAAAAGTGGAAACTCAGGGGACCACCGCTCACTTGTGGGATTCTGGCGGTGGCCCTGAGTGTCAGTTCTACTCAGCTTTCATTGAAGGCTATTTGCTCATTAGCCCAAAGGGTAAGCTGAGGAAAGTAACAAAGACACCAGCAGTTTCTCTGAGTGAGCATATCAGCTCCTATTGTTTCTATAGTCATTAACCTTAAGGGTCTGAGCAGTCTTGAGAAATTCAGAACCTGAGCCTTGTGTGGGGGCAGCCTCCTGTCTGCGGTCACACACACAGATTCCTACTGAGGTGTTAAACTCCACTAGTTCACTGTGGTGTAAAACACCACTGACATCAATCTCCTCTGAAGAATCAGTAAGAGAGAGCAATTTTCCTCTCATCACCACCACAGAGGGTCTTCCTCTATAATAAGGGATATAAGCCCTCCTACCCATATTTCAGGGCTTGAACTGTTTCCTTGATCTTTGCCCCATCCAAATAGAAATATCCACAATGGGTATTTGCTTTGACTGTTTACAGGGCAGGAAATGGCCTAGTTAATGTATCTTTCCAGGCCTTGCCACAACATCTTCTTTGGCCATTAGTCCTCAGAGTGTTTACAGACCCAACAGGGGTCTTAGTAAGATCTATCCCAAATAGGCCAGAGCTCCAGGAAAAGCAGGAAACTTGCTCAGATAAGAAATTTAGTAGCAGCTGGTTTAAAGTTAAACTAGTTGATTTTTCTTTACTCTGCCTCACTCAGCTTACTTTTTAATTTTTCCCTTTTGGGGGGTGTTTTCCCTTGCTAAGAATGGGGTATTCAGTCCCCATTCTGCCTGCAGTTATAGCCTTAGGTGCCAAGTTTTAAGTATTCAAACTATAGGCTTTAGAATGTTTTCTGCAGTCATTTAAGTACTTTTGTGTTCATTATTATCCAAAGAAAATGTAATTTTTTCAGAAAAAAAAGAGATTTTATTGGTTAAATTCAAGTATAATAAGATTACATATATTTCTTATAAACTTTTTTTTTTTTGAGACAGAGTCTCACTATGTCACCCTCAGTAGAATGTCATGGTGTCATAGCTCAAAGCAACCTCAAACTATTGGGCTGAAGCAATTCTCTTGCCTCAGCCTCCCAAATAGCTAGGCTATGGCTCCCACCACAATGCCTGGCTATCTTTTTGTTGTAGTTGTCATTGTTGAGCAGGTCTGAGCCAGGTTCAAAACCTTCAGCCTCGATGTATGTGGCCAGAAGCTATGGGTACTGAGCCAATTTTACAAACTTAAATGGAATTTTTAGTATTGTCTACCACAACCAAAGGAAAAACTTTCCTACATCAACATCAGACCATGTCTCACCATGTATTGTCAAGGGGTTGAAATCTATCATCCGTATACTCAGACATGCATAAATATGATTTTCTGTTTAAAAAATTACTTACTTCATCTTGGCTCTTAAGTTTGCCAACTAAACGTATCCTAGTGGCTTTATATGGAAATAGTCTATTTAAAGTGACTACTTATTTCCAGATTTTCACTTTTCTTCCAACTCCTTCTTCCCAACCATGTCCTCTGGGAACAAGATAAACCTTAATCTCCAAACAGCAAAGGGCAGGAAGTATCTGAGCCTTGTGATTTCCTCTGGTTATGGTCATTCCATTTGGTTAGAGCATTGACCTCTTTTCTCACTGTATCTGCAGATGGAGAATTGAAGCATCTACCTTGTCACTGCGTATCCTAATGTAGTGTCCACAGACGTGTGACTTCTCCCACTCAGTCTGTTAGAGTTAGGCTTACACATGCTGCTGATAATCACAGAACTTCACTTTGTCCACAGTCCTGAAATGCCTGCACACAGTGTGGCCTTTCTACCCCAACCTTCGTCTTCTTATGATCCAGTGATTCTCTCAGCCCCTTCTTTTCTCATCCTCCATTTCCACTTCAATAATTGAGTGTCTTTGTTATAAGGAACAGAGTAGATTCTTCCTGAATAAGGTGGGAGTGGTAGGTTTGAGAATTATAAAAAGATTTTGTGTGTGGCTTGGAGAAACACCAAGACTATAGAACCAAGCTTGAGTGTAAGCTTTCAGGAACATAACTCAAAACTATGCCCTAGGACTTCCACTTTGGAGTAGACTGTAGTAGGTGGCTACAGGCCAATTTTCCCACTGTGGCAGCTAGATAAAACTATAGATAAATTGTGAAAATCACATTATAAAACACATTGGAGAATTGTGGAAGCAAGGAGGACCAGAAATACTAAAATTCTAGAACTTTTCTAGGTAAACTGATAATCTTCAGATGTTTTTGTCCCTGGAGAAACTTTCTGATTACAAGACTAGGCTGAGAATGTAGCTTGTATTAGGTAAAAGAATTCTCCTATGGAAGAAATGATAACTGGAAGCCTTTCAAATTCACGTATATTGAATGGCCTATTGTAAACTATAGTAACTCTGAACCCATGATATATTTTCCCCCAGTGCTTTTTGAGTTATGGAGTAGCATAAGAGCCTGTTGGTTTTAGCTAGAAACAAAGCAAAGTCCCCTACCATGTCATTGTACTTAGGAGAAAAGTACACTAGAGAAAGAAGGCGTCCTTCAAACCTTCCGTTTGTCTCCCCCTAAATAACTTTGCCTGATTTTGAAGCTTCTTAAGCTAGGAAACCAATGAGTTACATACACTCAAAAAATATAAAAGGTACAGCCAAATCCCCCACTGTTACAGAGCTGAAATGGCAGAGACTTGCTAGGCTCTCAATCAAAAACCTGAAGGGAAATGCCTAAGGAATACAGTCAAGCCACAAGTTGGCTGAGTCTTCTAAAATTGTGACCTAAAACCAATCTAGATGAATCCTGGATTGGATTAAGGTGATCAGTTCCTCCTATTATCTGTGGAACAAAGTAAAAGAAGAATCATCTCTGGCAAAATCATATTGTCAAATGAAAATTCTGGACCTAAGAAATATATAGTATTATTTGAAATTAAGATCTAGTCAGAGATGCTTAACATCAAATTTGGCATAGCAAAAGACAAGATTACTGAATTCAAAGATAAGTCAATAGAACATATTCAACCTGAGGCACAGATGAAGAAAGTGAGAGAGAGAGAAAACACAGAACATAAGAGACATGTGAAACACAGTGAAAAACTAACATACATACAAACTGAAGTCCAGAGGGGGAAGAAAGAAAGAAATTGAAGTAGGAGCTGTATTTGAAGAGATAATAGTCAAAAGTTTTCTAAAAGCAATAAAAGACAGCAACACACAAAATCAAAAAGCTCTGCAAGCCTCTGGGTGAGCCTTACTAAATGCAGAATACAAATGTCTTCATATAACAACTGAGAAAATGCCAGGAAGGCTATGTTAATCAGTTTGATGAAAATACTTCAGATTGTATAAGAAACCAGCACACTGTACCCCTTGATTGTACTGTTGTACACACCTATGATTTAATAATAAAGACAATAAAAAACTTTTCCAAGATGATTCACGTGGAAAGAATGATGTTTTAAACACATATACTGGAAAAATGAGATAAACATATGAAAAAATTATACTTCATCCATGTATCATATATAAAATATTAATAAATGTGTCATAGACCCAAATATAGGAATGACAATTAGAAAAATTTTGGAAAAAAACAGGAGACAATCTTAGTAACCTTGGATTTGACAAACATTTCTTGAACAAAACAAAATGAGCAAGTTAATAAAGAAAGCAATCCATATATCACAGTTAATCAAAATTTAAAGCTTTTATTCTTAATAATACAATAAAACAAATATGGGACAATAAGCCACAGACTGGGAGAAAATATTTGCAAATGAAATATCTGACAAAGAACTTAGATCCACAATATGTAAATAACGTTCACAACTTAAGTGTTAGGATACAAACAACAAAATTAAAAATGAGCAAAATATTTTAGCAGTTAAATAAAGAAAGTTAGATCGAAAAATCATTAAATAATACTCAATGTCATAAGCCATTAGGAAAATATAAATTAAAACCACAACAAAATGCTACTGCTTACATATTGGAAAATCTAAAAATGACTGAAAATACCAAAGATTAGTGAGAATGTAATGAAATACTGCTGGTGGAAATATAAAATTATAAGACAACTTTAAAAATGGTTATTTCTTATAACAGTAAATATACCCCTGCCATACAATTCAGCTGCTCTACTGCTAGGTATTTTCTCCTAATACATATATACACACACACACACACACACACACACTTTCATTCACACACACACAGAAAGACTTGTACATGAATGTTCATAGCAGCTTTTTCAAAATAATCTCAAACTTGAGACAACTTAAATGTCTGTCAATAGATGAAATAACTTTTGGTGTAGCCATATTATGAAATACTATTAAAAAGTAAAAATAAATAAATTGATACATGTAATAACTTAGATGAATCTTAACAATCCTGAGTTTATTTTTAAAAGTTAGAAAAAAATGAGTATGTACTATAGTATCATAATTGTATGAAATTTTGTAAAATGGTATGCCTATGGCTCAGTGAGTAGGGTGCCGGCCCCATATACGAAGGGTGGTGGGTTCGAATCCAGCCCTGGCCAAACTGCAACAAAAAAAAATAGCCAGGCGTTGTGGTGGATGCCTGTAGTCCAAGCTACTTGGGAGGCTTAGGTAAAAGAATTGCCTAAGCCCAAGATCTGGAGATTGCTGTGAGCTGTGATGCTACAGCAATCTACTGTGACAAAATGAGACTCTGTCTCAAAAAAGCAAAGCAAAACAAAACAAAAAACACCATTATAAAATGTACCATATAGTGAAGGAAAAAGATCAATGGTTGCTTGGGAAATGACAGTTGGATTAGCTAGAGAGTGGAAGATTACAAATGGGGACTGGGAAGCTTTTGGGAGTAAAGTTTTAAATCTCTTGTGGCCTGGACTCTGGCAAAAATGTGACTCTGTTAATTTGTTTGAGGAAAAGGGTGGTACTTGAGCTGGAACAGCTCAGCTCACTATCCACATGCCACTCCTGGACTGGGAGCGACATCTGGAGTTCCTGTCTCCAGCCCCAACCTCCCCCAACATGTTTGTAGCAAAGCTGGTTCTTAGAGACCCTCACACTCTTACAGCTCTGAGGTGGAACGTTGGGAGTTTGTATGCTAGAAGGCCCACAATAATGATAAGCAGTTGCTCATTTAATAAGTTAGTGGTGAAGAGGAATGATGAGCTCCATGTCCTGGGGCCCCTGGATCTGATTTCAGCCTGATAGCTTTAGTTTCCAAATAAGTCTCCTGGATGCTGCCTAGAAACTTCAAGTACATCATCTCTCAAAAACAATTTAGGGACAACCTAACATTCCAGCTTTACAGAATAGTAAATAGAATGTGTTGGGAAGTATTTCCCCTTTTTCTATGTTTTAGAAAAGATTATGTACTATAGGAACTAGTTCCTCATTAAAGGTTTGGTGCAATTGTGATGTGATGCCATCTGGTTACAGACTTTTATTTTTTGGAAGATTTCCTATAGTTGATGCTATTTCAGTGCTTGATATAGGTCTATTCAAAATTTCTAATTCTTTCCAGCTGAATCTAGGAAGATGATGTGCTTCCAGATATTAGCCCATTTCCTCCATATTTTATATTTCTGAGAATAGAGGGTATTTTTTAAATTTCTGAGGTGTCTGTTGCTATTTCTCCTTTATCATTTCTGATTGATGGTATTAGAGATTTTACTTTTCTATTTGTGGTTAGGTTAGTCAAACATTTTTCAAGTTTATTAATCTTTTTAAAAACCAACTTTTTGTTTTTTTGATATTCTGAATGATTCTTTTTTTTTTTTTCAAACAGAAGTAGATTTATGGAACAGAATAGGGAACCAAGAGATGAACCTAGCCGTTTATTGTCATTTGATGTTTGATAAGCCTATCAAAAACATTCACTGTAGGTGTGATCCCACCAATTGCCCTCCCTCCACACCTACGGTGCATCTTAGCAGGGTACTGGGGAAACTTATTAAATGTAGAGTATCAATGTCTTTATATACTGATCAAGAAAATGCCATGAAGGCTATCTGTAACAGTACGATCAAAATATTTCTGAATGTATATGAATTGTGCCCTATGATTGCACCAATGTACAGAATTATGATTCAATAAAATTATAAAAAAAAAATTCACTGGGGGAAAGATTCCCTATTTAACAAATAGTACTGTGGGAATTAGCTGGCCATCTGTAGAAGACTGCAACTGGAGCCTCACTTTTCACCACTAACAAAAATTGATTCCTACTGGATAAAAGATTTAAATGTAAGATATTAAACTATAAAAGTACTAGAAGAGAGTGCAGGGAAAAAGCTTGAAAAAATCAGCCTGGATGGCTTGGCACCCATAGCACAATGGTTATGGCACCAGCCATATACACTGAGGCTGGCGGGTTCAAAACTGGCCTAGGCCAGCTGAGGCAACAATGACAACCACAACAAATAATAGCTGAGCATTGTGGTGGGCACCTGTAGTCCCACCTACTTGGGAGGCTGAGGTAAGAGAATCACTTTGAGAGAGGATACTTGAGAAGGGTGAGGTCTGGGAGAACAGGTCTTTTCAAGGAGACCACAAGGGTACACTTACAGGGTTCTCTCCATGGTGACTCAGCCCTTAGGAATTTGTAAACCTAAATTCCTGGAACTTGGAAGTTTCCAAGTTCTGTGAAATACTGTAGTTAGGTGGGGGTTGGAATAGCATCTCCTGCTTGATTCAAACTGGCCAATAAGAAGGGTACCTGTGGGGTGGAAGTTTTTGACTGTCGATAAGAAGGAAAAGACCAAGCCAGTTGGGGAGCGTGACCATTTGAAATTCTTCTTTGCTGTAAGCTCCCAGCTGGTGAATAAAGCTCGTCCTCTTATAAACGTGGTATTTGGATGCTCTTTCTCTCCTTATCTTCCTGCAACAACTTAAGCGCGACAGTTTAAGGTTGCTGTTCATTGTAATGCTATGGCACTCTACTGAGGGTGACATGCTGAGACTCTGTCTCAAAAAAAAAAAAAAAAAAGAATCGGCCTGGGAAAATAAATTGTTAGGAAGACTCCCTTGGCAATTGAAGCAACACCAAAAATATATTACTGGGATCTGGTCAAACTAAAAAGCTTCTGCACAGCCAACAGCACAGTAAGTAAAGCAAACAGAAAGCCTTCGGAATGGGAGAAGATTTTTACAGGTTACCTTTCTGAGAAAGTTCTGATAATGGCATTCCACAAAGAACTCAAAATAATCAATAAGAAAAGAATAAATAACCCCATTTCTTTGTGCTCAAGAGATTTGAACAGAAACTTCTCTGAAGAAGACAGGTGCATGGTCTGCAAAAACATGAAAAAAAATGCTCATCATCTTTAATCAGCAGAGAAATGCAAATCAAAGATACTTTAAGATATCATCTAATTCCAGTAAGATTAGCCCACATCACAAAATCCCAAAACTACACATATTGGTGAGGATTCAGAGAAGGGAATTCTTCTACACTGCTTGTAGGAATGCAAACTAATACAACCTTTCTGAAAAGAAGTTTGTAGAATACTCAAAGAACTACAAATACACCTACCATTCAATCCTACAATTCCTCTACTAGGCGTACACCCAGATGATCAAAAATCATTTTACAACAAAGACATTTGCACCAGAATGTTTATTGTAGCCCAATTCATAATTTCCAAGTCATGTAAATAGCCCAAGTGTCCATCGACTCATGAATGGATTAACAAATTGTTGTATATGTATACCATAGAATACTATGCAGCCATAAAAAGATGGAGGATGGAGACTTTACATCTTTTATGTTTACTTGGATGGAGCTGGAACATATTTTTCTCAGTAAAGTATCTGAATGGACAAAAAGTATCCAATGTACTCAATACTACTATGAAACCAATATATAATCACCTACACATTCCTGTGAATGGTAAAATATAAATATAGTCCAGGAAGAAGGAGGGGAAAAGAGGGAGAAGGAAGAGGAGTGGGGAGGCATAAAGGAGGGAGGGTATTTGGTGAGACTTCATCTACTATGCATAATGCAGTGATACATTTCAAAACTATTAAGATCACAACAAATAAGTAAGTGAGGTGATGCTTATGTTAATCACTTCGATGTAAGCCTTCCACATTTTATATCAAATCAGCACATTGTACCTCATAAATGCAGTTATGATTTAATAAAGGAGAAAAATCAAAAATTAAAAAGATGCCAAAAACTTGAAATAGAAGAAAAGTAACTCAACATTATAAAAATGAATGTGGGAAATCCACAGTATATACAAAAAAAAAGTATATTAAATATATAAATAAACACAAAATCCATATGGGAAGAAATCAACAGAAGAACACTTGTAACATGAAAAAATCAGAGGAGATCAAGTAACACCCCCAAAAGATTACAAGGGAGTTAGAGCTGAAAATCCTATCCATAGAGAAATTGTTGAAACGACAAACATGGGATTCAGGATATGAATGGCTAATAAGATGCATGGAATTGAGGAGAATATATAAAAAGCAATACAAAAAGAAATCCAAAACTTATCTTAAGAAATCATTGAAATTAAAGACAAAGTCATAAAGGAGCTAGAAATAATTAGGGAAGATATAGCAGAGCTCATGAAATTAGAAAAAGCTTTCAAGGGGAGTATCAAAACACAGTAGAGATTTTTAGCAACAGAGTAGAATATGGCAAAATGAATCTTAGAAATCAAAGAAAAAACTCTTGAAGTAGTCCAATCATTCCAAGAGGGAGAAAAGAAGAGAGCAAAGGGAGAACAATCACTGAGAGAGATACTAAATGCACAAATTTATGCATTATAGATTCCTGAAGAAGAATAAAAACAGAGTCCTAAAAGCATGGAATCTCTACTTTGGGGCATAATGGGGAGGGGATTTCCCAAGCATTGTGTGAGACCCAGAAATTCAGATATAACTTAGTTTTAGAAACCCTGTGTGACTGAATTCAAACAAAACATCTCTTGGACAAACTGTCATTAACTCAGCCAAAGTGAAAATCAGAGTAAATTTTGAAAACAGCCAGTTGTAGGGAACTTCTTACCTACAAAGGAAAAAAAGAGGGTGGAATTGCTAGCTGAAATGTTTCCAACCAGAAGAGGATGGCCTTTAATCATCATAAGCAAAACACTTTTCAGCCCACGATTTGGGAACATACTAAGCTAAATTTCATATTTAATAGAGAAATCACAACTTATACTGTTATAAAAACATCAAGGAATTTCACCACAAGAAGACCAGCTCTGCAGGAAGTACTCAGATCCATTCTATATACTGACCATCTTAATGGACCACCACCTAAGTAAAGAGACCCAGAAACTAAAGGACAAAGCTTAGCATCCACAATGGCTCAAATGATAAAACTAAACAATAGACTTCCACAATACAACACAAACAGAAATCTGCCATATTTATCGATTATCTCAATAAATGGGAATGCCTTTAACTCACCACTAAAGAGGCACAGGCTGGCTGACAGGGGAAAAAAAAAAAAAGCATAAGCCAACTATATTCTGTCTTCACCAAACACCTGTAACTATGCAGACAAAACAAGCCTCAGGTGATGGGTTGGAAAACAGGCAAATGGAAATCAGAAGAAATATTTCAGGCAAATGGAAATCAAAAGAAATCAGAGGTTGCAATATTATTTGCAAATACAATTGGATTTAAATCAATTAAAATAAAGACAAAAATGGAGACTATATACTGGTCAAGGGACAATAAAACAAGGTAATACAACAAGAAAACATTTCAATCCTACATATCTGTGCACCCAGCTTAAATTCTCCCAGATAGATAAAAAAAAAAAAAAAAAAAACAACAAAGAAACAAACAAAAAAAACAATCAATTTGAACAATCTGAAAATCTGCAGCACTGTAATAACTGGGGATTTCCACAACCCTCTGACAGGACTGGATAGATCCTCCAAACAAACTAAACAAAGCATGGATTTAAACATGACTTTAGAATAAATGTGCTTAACAGACATATACAGAACATTCTATACCAACAAAATTGAGTATACATTCTACTTTTCAGCCCCTAGATCCTCCTTCAAAATTCATGATATCGTAGGGCACAAATCAAACCTCAACAAATTTAAAAGAATAGAATTTATGCCTTGTCTCTTTTTGGAGCAACACAGAATAAAAGCAGAACTCAACTCCAACAAAAATCTTAATACCCATTTTATGCCTACTTAAATTCAAGGAAACATAAACAACCTTATGCTGAATAATAGCTGGGTCAAGGAGAAGATAAAGAAAAAAAATGACTAGTTTCCTCAAACAAAACCACAATGAAGACACAAGCTTTAAAAAACCTGTGGGATGATTATTGCAGCCAAGATGATGATCTGTAGCCAGCTTTCTGCAGAGGCTCCCATCCAGAAGGAGAGTTAAAAGACAGAAACTCAGCAAGAAAGCCGATGGTTTGGATCTGATCCAAAAGAAAAGGTTGAAGAGCGCACATCAACCCTGCTGAGGCAAGCTGAGACCCCAAGGACACACACAAAAAGGTACAGAGCACACCACCAAGTGGACAGGAGTCCCCTTCCCCATGAGAGAGGTTCACAGTATACTCCATACCTCCATACAAACAAGTGAGCAGAGTTCAGATGTCCTCCTACTCTACCCCACGGGAGAGACACTCTAAAAATCAGACCTCCTTCCCCTACTAGGGTGCTGCGGTGCTCTCCAGCCAGGCATAAAACTCTATATACTCTCTACCTGCAAGTTGGAGTTTCTGGTATTCCCCTCCACTCTCACCCCGAGGTCTGGGGGCCTGTTCCCCACAGAGTCCAGATTCTTGGAGACTTTCTTGAGGGGTGTGGACGGGCGCAGACTGTTGTTAAACTGTGCTGGTTTTCCAGCTCAGAGTGGTGAGAGGTGAGAGAGCTGAGAGGAGATCTGGATGGTGGGAAGGTCTCCTGAGGCACGAAACGGCAATCAGCTCTGGGAACAATAGCTGGAGAGCTGCACCCCTGGGGATGTATTGAGGAGACACTCCCAGTCTTCCGTGCAGCCAGGGGAGGCAGGCGGCTTCTCCGGTGCCAGTAGAACGTACGGCAACCAAGGCACGTGAAGGATTTGCCTGAGGCGGTATCGGCTGAGACAGAGCACAGGGAGGGGCTGCTTTGCTTCAACTGGCCCCCAGAGGATGAAAGCTGAGACAAAGGTCTGGAACTCACAGACTGAGTAAAACTGATTTACAGCCCCAATATGATCTGGGAAAATAGCTTTGACAGAAATAAATTAAGTGAACTTGTTCTGTTCCAGCAGTAAAATCAACCAAGGACAGGGGTGGAACTGAGTGAATCACCCCAGTTCCTGTTAAGTGCCCAGGTTGTCAGGCCTCACCTCCTTCTGCCAAATAGTGACAGGGAGTAGCGGACTGGTTGTGGAGCCACAGACCTCACTGTGACCCAGGCAGGCACAAACTTCTGGAGCATCTGCTCATTGGAGGAAACTGGATCACAACTGTTACCACCGACTGGGTGTGACAGAGGGGCAAGGTTGAGAAGGAGGCATCAACCTTCCCAGACTAATTTACTTGCTGGGGGGGGTGCACTCCTGAGCTCATAGAGCATCAAAGTGAATGATACAAGAGCTTCCAGTGGATCCCTGCTATCTAGTTACCAGAGACTTTTTAAACGCTTTCATTTGAGATCAGTGCTGGCTAGGAGAATTGATTACGACCTCTTCAGTTGGGCTGATCACCCGAGGACTTTCCAAAGTGGTACCTTGGGTGTGTGGTAGTGGGAAGGTTTGATTTGGCTTTTTCAATTGTTGCTTGTGGGGGGTGCAGTGACATAATTCTGGTATTCCTTCACAGCTCAGATTTCAATCCAGAGTAACAGATTCTCTAGGGTAAGACAAAGACCAGCTGAAAATAAGACAGAGCCACTTAACCCCACCACACCAAGAAGGTCCCCAGTTTCTAAAGGAGTGGCAAAACTCTAGGCAAAAAGGTACAGACACCAGTCCAAGCTTTTACACAAAGAACTGGTCAATCACTACTCCTAGAACTCCCACCCCAAATTGTCCTTATCTACTCATCAAGCCAAATGGTGTAAAATTAATGATGGGGCGGACTCAATGGAAAAGCTCTGGAAATATGAACAACCAGACTAGGTCAACCCCCTCAAGAAATAATCTGGCAGACACAAGTGAGGATCCTATGCATAAACAGATGCCTGAAATGTCAGAAATTGAATTCAGAATTTGGATTGCAAACAAGATCAATAAAATAGAGGAAAAGTCAGATTTAGAAATTCTGGGTGCAGTTCAAAAATTGTCTCAAGAAGTCGAGAAATTCAAATACCAAATGACCAAAGATTTGGACACATTGAGGCAAGAATTTGTAGCCCTCAAAAATCTAAGAAACAAAGTAGAATCCCTCAGCAACAGAATGGAGCAAGCAGAAGAAGGGATTTCTGACATGGAAGACAAAGCTATCGAATGCTCCCAACCAATAAAGAGATAGTGAAATGGAAGGCAAAAACAGATCATTCTCTCAGACAGCTCTGGGATAACTTGAAGAAAACCAACATTCGCCTTATAGGGATACCTGAAAATGATGAAGTGGCGTCACAAGGCCCAGAGTCTCTTCTCTATGAGATTATGAAAG
>CAUYON010017018.1:0-14374 GCA_963573935.1 Arctocebus calabarensis
TGGGGTCTTGGGGTCTTGGTGTGTGCCACACCTTTTGGGGGCAAAACACGATTGTAAGAGGGTCTTTTCCTAACAAATGCAACCAGTGTAACATGGTTTCTTGTACCCTCAATGAATCCCCAACAATAAAAAATAAATAAATATATATATATAAAAAAAAAGAAAGAATCCAACCAGAACTGGCCCAAATCATTTTAAATATAATACCTATCTTTTGGGTTAATTTAATTTGCAGAGAATCATTTACAAGTCAATCTCTTACCCTGCTTACATTCATCTCCCCCCCACCCAAGCAACGAATTTTGCCTCTAAATAGAATTACCTATATTTCTCATCTCCTCCTGCCCCCTAAAAGGGAGAGTATAAAAGTTTCTGGACCTCACTAGGATTTTGGATAGTCACTCTGGTTCTCCCTATGGGCACAGTAAATAAACCCCTTTCTTTTATTAATCCATTTAGTTGTGAGTTGATCCTTCAGTGAACTTTGGGGGAAAGAGGAAGTTTCACCCTCATCCACCCAGCTATAACTTCCCTTGGCCACAGAGGTCCACGAAGCACCTAGAAGGACCTGGGATGGATATCACACCATCCCAGAAACAATGGAACAAAATAAAAGTTGGGCCACTTATGCTGCCTCTGGCAGATCTTGGATTAAAAGGAGGAAATTGAAAAGTAAAATAAAACCTGACTAACTGGACTCCACCTACTAGCCAAGCAGACTTTAGAAAAAACTTAAAACTGAATTGCTGGCCAAGAGAGGGAGATCAGACATGCTTCACCATGCCCACTCTCTCTGGAAGTACTGTTCTTTATAACAGTAAGATGCTAAATCATTAAAAGGCCTAACACTATACTAGACAAAGAGTAATCATACCTACAAGCCATCAATTTATTTAACAGTTCACTTGAGTTTCAGTAAAGTGAAAGTCTGGTGGCTTGTTTCTGATTAATAGACATCCTTATTATTTCTTTATTGTTGAGGATTCATTGAGGGTACACAGAAGCAGGTGACATTAATTGCTTTTGTGAGATAAGGACTCACTTATATTTGTGTCCCGCCCCTAAAAGGTGAACCACATCCCTTGAACCTCCACCCTCTCCCTCGTTCCCTTTCTCAGCTCTCCCCATCCCCACTACCCTCCCCCACTGTGTACTAGGACCTTAACTGTTCTCTTATCAGAATTGAGTACATAGGGTTTTTATTCATCCATTCTTGTGATGCTTTACTAAGAATAATGTGTTCCACATCCATCCAGGTTAATACAAAGGATGTGAAGTCTCCTTTTTAGTGGCAGATTATTTCAAGGTATACAAATATCATAGCTTGTTAATCCATTCTTGAATTAGTGGGCATTGCTGTTTCCACATTTTGGCGATTGTAAATTGAGCTGCAATAAATATCACAAGTGTCCTTGTGACAAAAGGATTTTTAAAATTCTGGGTAGATGCCCAGCAGTGGGATTGCAGGCTCAAATGGGAGGTATAGCTTGAATTCTTTGAGGGTTCTCCACACTGCCTTCCAAAAAGGTTGTATTAGTTTGCAGTCCCACCAGCAGTGTAAAATTGTTCCCTTCTCTCTAGTGATCTATGCTAGTATCTGCAGTTTTCAAACTTTGTGTTGTGGGCCTCTCTCACTGGGATTAGATGGTCTCTCAGGGTGGTTTGATTATTACTAGGAATGATGAGCATTTTTTCATATGTTTATAAGCCATTCTTCTGTCTTCTTTAGAGATGGTTCTATTCATCTCTCTTGCCCAGTGATCTAAGGGATTGTTGAGTTTTTTGTGTTTATTAATTTGAGTTCTCTGTAGATCCTAGTCATCAAGCTTTTTTTCTGATTCAGAATATGAAAATATCCTTTCCCAATGTGTAGGTTGTCCATTTGCTCTGGTTGTAGTCACCTTAGCTGTACAGATGCTTTGCAGTTTCATTAAGTCCCATTTGTATATTTTTGTTGTTGCAATTGCCAGGGGCATCTTCCTCATAAAGTCCTTCCCCAGGCTGATGGCTTCCAGTGTTTTCTCCACATTTTCTTTGAGGATTTTAATTGTTTCATGTCTTAGATATACATCTTTTATTTATCTTGAATCAATTTTTGTGAGTGGAGAAAGGTGTCTCCAGTCTTTTAAATGTGGAAATCCAGTTCTCCCAGTACCATTTTTTGAATAGAGTTTCTTTCCCCCAATGTATGTTCTTGTTGGTTTATCAAAGATTAGGTGGCTGTAAGGTGTTAGTTTCATATCCTGGTTTTCTATTCAATTCCAAATGTCTATGTCTCTATTTTTGTTCTAATACCATGCTGTTTTCATCACTATGGGCCTTGTAGTACAGTCTAAAGTTTGGTAGGCTGATACCCCTGGCTTTGATTGTATTTTTAAGAATTGCCTTGTCTATATAGGGTTTTTTTTTTTTTTTTTGGTTCCATGCAAAATGAAGAATTATTTTTTCCAACTCTTGAAAGTATGATGTTGGTATTTTAATAGGGATAGTATTGAATCAGTCAATTGCTTTGGGAGGTATAGACATTTTAACAATGTTGATTCTTCCCAGCCATGAGCATGATATGTTCTTCCATTTGCTTGTATACTCTATTTGTTTTCTTAGGGGTTCATAGTTTTCTTGATAAAGGTCCTTCACCTCTTTTGTGAGGTACATACCTAGATGTTTTATTTTCTTTGGAGCTACTGAGAAGGGTATTGTGTCTTTGATTTCCTTCTCATCTTGGCTGTTATTGGCATATACAAAGGTTACTGATTTGTGGACATTGATTTTATATCCTGAGACATTACTGTATTTTTTGATCACTTGTAGGAGCCTTGTGGTTGAGCCTTTGGGGTTCTCTAAATATAAAATCATATCATTGGCAAAGAGGGAGAGTTTCCTCTGGTCCCATTTGGATGCCTTTAATTTCCTTCTCTTGCCGGATTGTATTGGCTAGAACTTCCAGCCCTGTGTTGAATAGTAGTGGTGATAGAGGACACCCTTGTCTTATTCCAGTCTTGAGTGGAAAAGCTTTCAGTTTTACTCCATTCAGTATAATATTAGCTGTGGTTTTGTCGTAGATGGCTTCAGTCAATTTAAGGAATGTACTGCCAATGCCTATGTTTTTCAGCATTCTAAAAATGATGTTGAATTTTATTGAAGACGTTTTTGGCATCTATTGGGAGGATCATATGGTCTATGCTTTTGCCATTGTTGATATGGTGAATTGTGTTTATAGATTTATGTATGTTAAACCAGCCTTGCATTCCTTGGATGATCCTACTTGATTATGATACATGATATTTTTTAATTATAAGCTATAATCTATTTGCTAGGATTTTATTAAGAATGTTTGCATGGATGGATCTTTTTCTGGTCTTGGTATCAGGATATTTGTTTCATAGAAAGTTTTGGGAAAGATTTTTCCTTCCTCAATTTTTCGGAATAGTTTCTGCAATATGGATATAATCTCTTCTTTGAAGTTTTGACAGAATTCTGGTGTGAAGTTATCTGGACCAGGACGTTATTTTGTTGGGAGATTTTTTAAATTGTATTTTTGATCTCAGTTCTTGAAATTGGTCTATGTAGAAGGTCTATTTCATTTTAATTAAGTCTGGGGGGTGGGAATCCAAATATTGATCCATTTCCACTATAATATCAACTTTCTGGGCATAGAGTTTCTTGTAGTATTCAGAGATAGTCTTTTGTATCTCTGTGGCATCTGTTATTTCTCCTTTATTGTTCCTGATTGAGGTTATTGAAGATTTTACTTTTCTATTTCTAGTAGAGTGTGACCAAGAGTTTATCTAATTGATTTACTTTCCCAACAAAGCAACTTTTTGTTACATTAGTTTTTTTTTTTTTTGAGGCAGAGCCTCAAACTGTCACCCTGGATAGAGTGTTGTGGCATCACAGCTCACAGCAACCTCCAATTCCTGGGTTCAAGTGAGTCTCTTGCCCTCACCTCCAAAGTAGCTGGTACTACAGGCACCCGTCACAATGCCCAGCCATTTCTTGCTTACAGCCGTCATTGTTGTTTGGTGGGCTAGGCTGGATTCCAACCCGCCAGCTCAGGTGTATGTGGCTGGTGCCTTAGCCCATTGAACCACAGGCACTGAGCCTGTTTCATTAGTTTTTTGAATGTTTTTGTTTGTTTGTTTGTTTTCAATTTCATTAATTTCTAACTTAATTTTGGCTATTTCTTTTCTTCTGTTTGGTTTAGAGTTAGATTGTTCTTTTTTTTCCATGTTCATAACGTGGTTTGTGAGTGTGTTGGTGTGATCTCTTTCTGTTTTTCAAAGGTAGGCATCTAGCGTGATAAATTTTCCTGTTAGGACTGCTCTCGCTGTATCCCAGAGGTTTTGTTAGCTTGTGTCTTCATTGTTGTTCTGTTTGAAGAAGCTGGCAAGTTCCTCTTTAATTTCTTCTTAGATTCAACTGTCATTCAGTATAAGGTTGTTTAGTTTCCAAGATTTTGTTTGGGGTTGATCAGTTTTGTTGGAGTTGAGCTTCACCATTATGGCCTTGTGGTCTGATAGGAGACATGGCATAATTTCTATTCCTTTAATTTTGCTTACATTAGATTTGAATCTTAGGATATGATCTATTTTGGAATATGTGTCATGAGCTGATGAAAAAAAGTATACTCTTTTACTTTGGGATGGTGTGTTCTATATATGTCAATTAATCCCATTTGATCTAGGGTGGCATTTAAGTCCTTTTTATCTTTGTTTAGCTTTAGTTTAGAGGATCTGTCCATTTCTGTCAGATGGGTGTTGAACTCCCTGACTATTAAGGTGTTATAGATATAATGTTGTTCAAACCCCTTAAGGTCTATTTTACAAATTTGGGTGCATTTAAGTTACATGAGTAAATGTTTAGTATTGAGATGTCTTCTTCCTGTATTTTTCCTTTGACCAGAATGAAGTGTTCACCTTTGTCTTTCTTAAGTAATGTTGCTTTGAATCTGCTTGTGTCTGAGAATAAGATTGTGACCCCCTCCTTTCTTCTGATTTCCATTTGCTTGATACACTGTTTTCTATCCCTTAACCCTGAGTTTTGATTTGTCCTTCAGGGCTAGGTTTGTCTTCTGGAGACAGCAAATAGATGTTTTGTGTTTTTTCATCCTGTGAGTCAGCCTGTGCCTCTTCATTGGGGAATTCAATCCATTGACATTTTTTTTGGGGGGGGGGAAGAGCCAAATTATTATTATTTTAAATTTTGATTACAACCAATTTTGTTGGCATTAAAATTAGAGGCATTTTAAATTTGAATGGATATATACCAAAAAACAGAAATTAAGTTTGGTAAAATGGGAACAGGAATTTTCCAGTAATTACAGTTTAGAAGGCAGAAATCAATTTAGAGAAACAAACCCCATGTTTACGATGATTGTGCCACAGATTTAAACTTCAGTAGTGCATCAGTAAACTGTTCACATTTAGATCTTAACCTTGAGATTTGATAGCTGTTTCTTGAAAAAAATCTCAATACTTTGTGCAAATATATCAGTCTTCCGTGTGCTTTAGCACACACTTAAAATTTCTCCATTGTTTATATACAAAACTCCTGGCATGTGGGCAGGGCAAAATACATACTTTCATAACAAAACTGTAGTGTACCTCTCAAATATGAACAATATACACATAATACATGGTATACAGTATTTACAAAATATAAAATATAATACAAGCTGTTTGTATTTAATTTTTAAAACTCAGTATCTTTTGCACTTGTATGTTGCAACAAGGCAAAATTCCATCTCTGTTACCATTTTTCTTTTAAAGAGTCCAGGGATTTGGGAAAACCTGTTTTACATACATAGTGAAACCTCATGTCTAAGTTGGAACTTTTAGGAGTGTTTTTGAGTGTACTGCCATCAGCTCCCTGTTTGGGTTGGAATTTTCAACAGTGCTTTCCATCCAGTGTCTAGGCGGCTTTGGAAGAACATTAGGAGAAAGTGGATCACTCAACTCAGCCCCAGCATAATTTCCTTTTGACTTGCTTCAGTTAGAAATGCTGATTTCTTCAAATGCATATTTTTAATGTTCTCAGTATTTTTAAAGGCTTTTTTTCCTGCTTCTGAATTCTATCAGGTGAAACAGAATCCTGCCAAAATTTATTTTCACTTCTTTTTGCAGAGGTGATCGTGGTTAGTGGCAAGTTGTATTTGCTTTTCTGTCTGTTTCTCTTTGGTTGTTCATACAAGTGTATACCATGAACAAGCTGGCCATGGGGAAGGGCAATTTTCTCCGATTTTTGCATCTTTGTTTTTAAAACCTCTTTGCCCAGCGGGGATTGGCCGGGTGCCGCAGCTCACAGAGGCGCCGGCATGGTGCTGCAGTGCAGTTTCGGTTGCAGGACCCGGTGCTGAGGCAGCAGCCTGGCCTGGGACCGCCTGCGCTCTGGTCTGGCCCATCGCCAGACTCCTACTCTCCAGACTCGGCAGGTGTTGCTAATACTGGTGGAAGCGGCTGGGCAGCTGCCCGGGAGTGGCCCGCACCTTCTTCTTCCGCCGCCTCTTCGGCGAGGCTGCAGTTGGGCAGAGCTGCTGGAGCGCGAGGCTGTGGGGTAACACAAGGCCCATCGCCCCCTAGGAAGTGCGGGAGGAAGAGGGTCTGGGGGAATGCTCGGGGGCCCGGGATCCGGGGTATAGGCGGCGGAGCCGTGGTCACCATCGGGAGGGCCCCGAAGTAACCGTGGGCGGAAAAGCCAACTGGCTCAAGGCGGCCACCCAGGATGAGCGGCTCCCGCTGTGGGACAGAGACTACGGTCATAGTGCTGGGAAGCAAGTGGCTCAGCAGGAAGAGAAGAAGGAAGCGAAGCCAGCGATCGCAGCTTGGCGGCGGCGGATGCTGCTACAGGAGCCGTAGAAGATGGAAGATCATGACTCGAGGGGGTGGCAGCGCAGCAACCAATCCATTGACATTTATTGAAAGTATCAATAGCAGTGGTAAAATTCTATTCATCTTATTGTGAGGCAGTTTGTTGTGTAGTTTAATTCTTTGTGCCATCCTAAGAGTTAAATTTTGGCCTCTGGCTTCTGGATGTATACTTTGGTGGTGGTCCATTGGTATGTTTAGTATTGAGAATAGGTCTAAATATATCCTGCAGAGCTGGTCTTGTTGTGAATTTCCTTAATGCTTGTAAATCTGCAAATGTTTTGATTTCTCTGTGAAGCTAAGTTTGGCAGAACACAGAATTCTAGGCTGATAATTATTTTGTTTAAGAATGTTGAAAGTGGATGACCATGCTATCCTGGCTTGGAAGATTTCAGTAGGAAAGTCTGCTGTCAATTTAATGGTTCTGCCCTTGTAGGTCAGTTGGTGCTTATTCCTAATGGCTTGCAGGATTTTCTACTTCATCTTGATTTTGGACAGGTTCATTACAATGTGTCTTGGAGAGCTTTTGTTAGCATTGAGATGTCCTGGGGTTCAGTATCCATATGAAAGGAGTATGCCAGGATCTTTAGTAAAACTTGGGAAGTTTTCATTTATGATAGTCTCATAAATGGAGCCCTCAGTAGGGCTTCCATACCTTTGGGACAGTCTTCTTCTCCCTCATGGATTCCTATTATCCATATGTTGGAATGCTTCATGGCATCTCATAGTTCTGTAAGCACCTGTTCTGCTTTTTCTCTCCTTTTCTGACTCTGTTATTATCTGTGTTAACTCAGAAACTTTATCCTCTAGATCTGATGTTCTTTCTTCTCCATGGTCCAATCTATTTTTGATGCTTTCTACTACTTCTTTATATTCCTTGATTGATTCCTTCATTTGTTTAAGCTCATCCATATTTTTTATATTCTACATCTCTTGTCTGACTTTTGGTTCTGTCTTTCCATTTTCTCCTCCAATCCCTTGATTGTCTTAATCGACCATATTTTAAATTCCTTTTCTGTTGCATCTACTAATTCTTTATAAGAGGAGTTTTATTCGTAAATTGCCTCGTGGTCCTTTGGAGGAGTTGCTCTAATTTGGTTATTCATGGTGCCTGAATTTTTCTTTTGTTTTCGTCTCACGTGTTCTTTCTTTTTTTTCACTTCCTTGTGCACCTTTCTCCTTCACACTTCCTCCTTTGCTTCAAGTTACCTAGTCTCAGAGTTTAGGTGAGGAGGAGGCCTCTTGGTATAGGGTCAGAAGGTAGAGAAAGGTTACAGCAAGCAAAGAGAAGTGAGAGGAAAGGAGAAAAAGAAGAAGATAAAAAGGAAATGAAAAATTAAAAGGTGGGAAGTGCAGGGGAAAACCAAAGGGAAGAAAAAGAAGAGAAATAAAGGTAAAAACAAGGGGAGAAGGTAGACTAATAGAAGAAAACTGAGGAGCAGGTGAGATGGAGGACAAGAAGGGAGGACGAAAGTGGTACAAGAGATGTTCTTGTGTAGCACAACATACAGCCACTCCATAGTTTGAGGGTTGTGAGGTGCTGAACTGGGTGGGTTCCTCAAAGATAGGCCCACCTTACTTGTCCAACCACCGCCAGAATCTTCCTTTGCCTCCCCCCCTGAAAGAAAGGAAGATAAGAAAAGCAAACACAAAACCCAAGAAGGAAAAAAATTGGATAAGGAAGAATGTAAAGGAAAAAAAAATAGAGAAAATCTTTAGTGTGGTCTTCCTACTACTTTCTTCCTGAGGCCAAGATTAGAAAGATTTCCAGACTTTTGAGCCAGGATACTGCTGTGGTCAACTTGCTAGGCCACCACTGTGTCTTACCTGTCCTCTGCAAGGAAAGGGTGGGAAGAGATAGAAAAAGAAAAAAGAGGAGAATATATATATTCCATACATACATAGATCAAGGAAAATTAAATGTGCCATTGCATCAATATAAGGGGAAGGAGGGATAAACAAAGAGAACAGAAAGGCAATAAACTAAGAAAAAGAGAAAGATAATACTAAGAAGTGGGGTGGGGATAATGTCTTGGCTGATGCTGAAGTACTTCATGTGGGAGAAACAGGGTGAGTAGAAGGGACTCCTATCAACTGAAAGAATGCTGTGGAGTGTGCTAGGGTGACAGAGTAGTTCAAGCTAAAATTCTGTACCAAAACCAAAAAAAATAAAATGAAATAAAAGAATATAGAACTCCTTGCTCTTGTTGAATGTAAAAAATGGGATCTAGAAGAACATCCAACCATACAAATTAACAAAATGCAATGCTCATTGAAACAAAAGTAGAAAAGCAAAACAGTAAAATACAAAAAAAAACCCCTCAAAAACCACTAAGATAGCCTGATATAAGCACTCTCAGAAACCAATTGAAGAAGCTGAATTAGAGACAAGAGAGAAAAAAAGAAACAGCAATCAAAATTAAGAAGAAAAAAATTTATACACACACACACACATATATATAAGACGTAGGGATTTGCGATTTCCGTAGCATATTTATACTGTAATATATTTCTTGGACACCAGGTGGCGCTGTGGATTGGTGTCAAACAACACAGGTATTAACCTCTCTTTGGATCCCAGGCTTATAGCAGTTGCCAGCTTATATGTTCCTGGTGGTTGCTGGTGCACCTCAGCACTTAGCTCCCACAGATCTGGGATTCCACAGTTCTCAACAGTTCCTCAGACAGGATTCTGCAGTGCGGAGCTGGGTACCCTGCACCTGTCCCAAGTGAAGGATTGATCCTCGCAGGCAGGATCCTGTCTGCCTGCTCTACGTCCCCAGAGAGAAGCCTGCCAGCACAGTGGTGCGCTGCTTCCAACAAGGGGGAACTTTCTCCCCGTATAGATGTCTCCTCCCTGCTGCCAAATCACAGTGAGACCACACCATACAGTGCCCCAAACTGGCCCCCAAATTCCGCTCAGCAGTGCCTACTTCTTCATTCCTCCCAGAAACCCTGAGCCTGATACCGGCACACTCCTGCATCCCGGCAGGAGCCCAGCAACATGTCCACTTGCACTCCTTCTGCGGTTCTTCTCTGACCACGAACCTTTCCCCTTTGGATGTTCCACCGGTTGCCGCCCATATCAGGGCGGCTCAAGCCAGCAATCCAATCTGGCCACTGTATTCCGCTGGGGAAAGCAGTGTTTAATCTCACAGAAGGAACATAGGAATTATCCCCCGGATCTCGACAGCTGCCAGTGCCACTGCAGCCCTGGGCGTCTGCTAGAGCCACTGCGGCCCAGGAAAGCCTGCAGAAACTTGCCCAGATGTGATAGTTCTCCGCAGCTCCAGCAAGATCCCGCTGTCCGCTTCCATGCTTGAGCCACCCCTGTACGTGATATTCTGCACTGGGTCCAATGAAATCCTCTATCTTTGTCCCTTTGCTCTAGGAAGACTCAGCTCAACATCCTTCCCATCCGCCATCATGCTCTGCCTCCCTAGACATCCTTATTTTAAGTTAAAATATTACGAGTCTTTAGACAAAGCTTCATTTTTTAAATTTTTCTTTTTTGACAGAGAGTCTCATTTTATAGCCCCCAGTAGAGTGCCCTAGTGTCATAGCTCATAACAACCTCAAACTCTTGGGCTTGAGCAATCCTCTTGCCTCTGCTTCCTGAGTAGCTGGTGCCACCATGCTTGTCCAGTTTTTCTGTTTTTAGCAGAGATGGAGTCTTGCTCTTGCTCAGGTTGGTCTTGAACTCCTGAGCTCAAGCAATCCACCTGCTTTGGCTTCCCAGAGTGGTAAGATCGCAGGAGTAAGCCTCTGTTCTAGGCCAAAGCTTCATTTCTTTAACCAACACAAATCAAAGCAGTTTTAAGCCCCTCTATAACTTATAATTGTCCCACTTCTTGCTTTGAGATGTTTCATCATTTTAGGCCAAACCAACATATGACCACCCCATATAGTGACGTAGGGTCTTATGAGTAATTTTTGTCTCCATGACATTATAAGACCAAACTATAATAGAGCCACTGTGGGCACATTTTCTCAGGACCTCTTGAGGCCAGGTGCTCTGGGCCAGCATACATTCAGCTCAGAATAGACCTCTTTAAATTAGTTTATAGTAATTTGGTCTTTCCCCACTACTATCTGAATATAGACAGAAAGATGAACATTGTCTTAACTACACGACTGGTCAAACACCTCTCTCTCCTGGCTAATATGGATAACAGTGGCTATTTTACCAATCACAGCTTTAACCTCTTTTCTTCCCAAATTGTAGATTTTTTTTTTTAAGATACTCAACCATAGAGTTCATGCCTCTTCCTGAAAGCATCAACTTCAGAACAAAGATTCAATTACTGGAAACTTCCCTGAAAGTGCTATGAAGGACTAAATGTCTGTGATCTCCTGAATTCATATGTGAAATCCAACCCCACCCATGGGATGGCATTAGAAGTTGTTTAGGGCATAAGGGCCTGAGTGGGATTAGTGTTTTGATAAAATGGGCCCTGAGAGTTCTCTTGCACTCTTTCTACCATATGAGGCTACAGCAAGAAATTGGCAGTCTGCAACTGAGAAAAAAGATCCCCAAAGGAATTCAACCTTGTGGGCACCATGACCTTAGAATCTCCAGCGCCTAGAACTGTGAGAAATAAGTTGTTTATAAGCAACACGTGTTATAGCAGCCTGAAGTAATGGAGACAAGAACCTAACTCCAGCATCAAACTCTACTAAGTCCTAACATGCTCTGACTGAGAGACCTTATAGTTCTCCCTGGTGTTTGCCCTCATTTTAATGAGCAATAAACTCAGCTTGTTCATCCACAAGTCTGTTTCCAATGGTGTTTGGTTGAAGGGCACTGACAGCATAGAATAAAGGATGTGTACATACCTGGATACTTAGACATACACTTCCAACCGAGCACCGCAGTTTAAACAAAAGTTGAAATTACCATCTAAGAAAATGATCTACACTGATTAAACTTCTTAATTTAGTTTACTTCCTTTTCTTGTGTAAATAGTTAACATTAACTATTGAGGATATTTTGATGGTGTGATTCTTGTAAAAAAAAAAAAAAAAAACTCCAGATGATTCTAATGCAGAAGTCAGGCTGGGAATTCCTTTCCTGAGATGGAGGGTGGGGGAGAGTCTGGATTCTCTCATGAGCTCACAAGCCTCTTCGTGTGAATTTCCCTCTTTGGAAGCAACAGGACAAAGTGGGGTAAGTGGAACAGTGAGTGCTCTCCAGCCTTGGCAGAGGCTCCTGCAAATTATGAAATTTCATTTTGATGATAAGTTCTCTTTGGCACAAAGTTGTGGACTAATGGCAAGGTTGAGCAAGGTGGCTCACAGGTCCACCTTGTTCCTGGAGGAGGCTGCAGTTGTTCTAAATTTAGCCAACTTTCTCTCTCACTCATCTGTCTCTTCCAGTGGAGGCAGAATGGCTTGTGATTCAAACATGTTGTTAGTTTTCTTTCCTACCCAGGTTGAATCTTGGAGTATGTTGGCAGGAAGCCTGGTCCCCTGAGGTGTTTAATGTTCTTAAGACCCTGAACTCCTGAGCCCAGGCAGGGAACACACCGGTAACTGCTCCTGCAGCATCAGTATCCTAACAGACAGCATATTCCTCCCTGGAAAAAAGTGCTTTTTTAGAGAAAAAGCATCGCTCACACAACCCAAAGCCACACCCCATTCTTTTCTCCAACCTCTTTCCCTGGAGTTGGTATACACCACAGCTCTGCCTATTTCAATGCCTTTCTTGTGCAATCCTGTTCAATACATGATGTACTGACTTGTGTCTCACTATATAGGTGTGCACATAAGCAGCCTCTGAGTTCAAGTCCTTCCCAGGTCCAACTTCTTTGTGATGACCTACTTCCATGTGTGTGTGTGTGTGTGTGTGTGTGTGTGTGTAGGGGGAGCTTATCCCCATAAGTTGGCTCCAGGAAAATTTATAGAAACTGTGCATAGAGGTTGCTTTGGTTCCCATGAGTAATAGTGGCACAGAGAGAGACAGACTAGCAGGCCTCAGCCTGAGAGATGCTGTGCAGAGCTACCCGTTCTGCAATAGGCTGTATTTCTCTGAAGGAACCAGCTTAGGCAGCAGAGGCACTTCCTCAACTTCCCATTCCGGGCAGAGACGGTTCTTCCCTGAATCCAGGGTTCCCACACTGATCCCAGGGCTGCCTGATGTCAGGGCCAGTGCAGCCACCTGCAGACTCCCTGGGCAGCCACACCTGGACATGTGTTCCCCCATACCTCCCTGAGGGCCAGGGCTATGTTCTGAGTTCTGGTTCATCCCACAGGTCCTAGAATTTAGCCTTGGGAACATTGATCTCTGGGAAAAGCAATGTCTTCAGCACAGGTAAACCTTCCCCAAGCCCAGGGTATGGATCTGACCAGCTAAGCCAATCATGACTTTCCTGCTCCTCTTCTGGCCAGTGGGTTTTATGTACAAGCCTGATGAATAGGGTGTCTGGAAGAGAATTTTTTTCACCCTTGCAAAAAATCCTTAGGACACGTAGCCGCCCAATTTTTTGGCTTCATCATGTGATGAGAATATGATTTTTTGAGTCCCTGCAAGCATCTTGTGCCCAGGAAGGGCATCTTTTCCCCATGCACTGGGGAGGACAGGTTGCAGGTTGGAAAGTAGTTTTCAACTCTGATGTTTTCCAAAGCAGCTGGGCCAGCCCTAGAATCACCTTCATCATCCCTTGTGGGACACTGGTAAATGGCTTTGTCTTTGCCATGGTTGTAGATTCTGGGTTTTCTGTCCTCATGAAGGAAATACCAGCAGGCATGGTCACTTGGCCTGAAAGAAGACAATGCCCTCCCAGGCTTGGGGACTCCAATTAGAATGACAAGTGGCTCTTGCTGAGACTTTGTGAAAATAGCTGTCTACAGAGGGCCTTTGGAAGTTACTAAAGCTCAGGTTAACCCATTGTTGTTTCATGCCACAATCTGAAAGATTATCCATCTGCTTACAGCTAAAAAAGAAAACAAGGCAGAAAGGCAGAAGAGGAAGAAATTGGAAGTGTGGAAAAAGATGCAGAAATGGCTAAGTTGAGGCTGACATCTTGTGGCTGAACCTGAAAAAGGCAGGTCACTAAACTTTCTCAGAACCACTGGGCAGCTCAGGCAGCCTGAGGTCTGAGAACAGACGTGAGGGTGAGATTTAATGTTATCATCCTTTTTTTTATGTCCTATTTCTTCAATAGTTTTTTTTCCTCAGTTAAGTATAGCTATTAGAAAGAATATTTTAACTCTAATGACTATAGATTTAAGTTGATTTCTGGCTCATAATAAATCATTATTATGACTAATCTTCCTTCAAATTAATATACCATTCATCTAGCATCAATTGATTATTCTTTTCTTTTTTTTTTTTTTTTTTTGTTTGAGAAAGAGCCTCAAGCTGTCACCCTGGAGGGAGTGCTGTGGCATCACAGCTCATAGCAACCTCCAATTTCTGGGCTCAAGCGAGTCTCCTGCCTCTGCCTCCCAAGTAGCTGGGACTGCAGGTGCCTGCCACAACGCCCAGCTATTTTTTGGTTGCAGCCATCATT
>CAUYON010017019.1:0-46505 GCA_963573935.1 Arctocebus calabarensis
AGTCCCAGCTGCTAGGGAGGCTGAGGCAAGAGAATCGCTTAAGCCCAAGAGCTGGAGGTTGCTGTGAGCAGTGTGACGCCACGGCACTCTACCCAGGGCGATAAAGTGAGACTCTGTCTCTACAAAAAAAAAAAAAAAAAATAGATAATGAACAAGCACAGTGTCAAAATTTTTAATGGGACAAGATGCATATTAGTGGTTTTGTTTTTGCCTCAGTTCCAACGTGACTCAGCCATGGCACTGTTAAATGTTGTTTTCTTTATTTAGAATTTTGATATTGTGTTCATGATGGATTTTTTTGTATTAATGTTGATTGTCGTAGATATTGCATCAAAATGGTTTTGATCCTGATTCCTGAGTTCTTGGCGCCTCCGTAAATTGTGCACCTATGGGGAATACCTCACGCCACACTCTAGTGGAGGCCTTAATGCTTCTGTGCCCCCAGTGCTTAGCACAATGCCTGAGACATGGATGGTGCTTGGGAAGTGCTTAAGAAAGCATGAATGCTGGAAAAATAAGTGGGTGAGCCACAAAGGAAGTGTCTCGGAATTGGAAGCAAGGATGTTTTTGAAACCATAGCATGTAGTCTTTAACTCAGTCATCCCTCCTGATTTCAGGAAGGTCCATATGGTCAGAATCATTAGGTTTTAACACCAGGCAGGTTCCTCCTGGAACAGTTTACCGAAGCATATTCCAAGTGGATCCTTGTACATAACCTTCTTAAACCATTGTGAATATTTTCCATCATTAAGGAAGAGAGTATTCATAGTGTCCTTTCTTTTTCAACAAATATCTCAAATACCCACCTGTATCTTTTTTCTTCTCTTTCCTTTCTTTTCTAGTTTTGTTTTAGTTTTTTTGTTTGTTTTTTAAAGAGGGCAATATTTGTGTTTGCTTATCAGGAGCTATGATTTGATGAAGTTTAACTTTTTGAAGGTAGGTGTTTTTTTTTCATATTCATCCTTCAAAGGTAGAAAATGAGGCGCCTCCTGATTTTGAGTGGTAAAGGTAGGATTTTTAATCTAAATTTTTCTGACTCTGGGGTCTTCCCAGCACTGGGTACATGCTTGGGGATAAAGGATTTTCCCTGACTTTGACTTTAACAGTGTCCCAAAGGCAGACAAATAGGATGTAGACTTTGAAACTGCCTTGACCTCTCCTAATTAGAGAAACTTTCCTGGACAGGCAGATCAGAAAATCCCATCAATGGAACAAGTTGCTCCAGACATGCAGAAGTTGCCAGATGATGTGGCTCTTTTGCTTTCTTTTTGTCTCCCATTTTTGTTTGTTTGTTTATCATTTCAAATTAAAATGAGGGTACAGATAATGAAGTTACATTGTGTTTATTAGAGTCCAAGTTGTAGTTTAGCCCTTCACCCAGGAGATGTGCCCTATATCCCTACATTGTGCCCATTAAGTGACAGCCCACCAGTCCCCCTTACCCCTGCCCCTCCCCCATGCTGCTCCTCCTCTCCTCAATTGAATTAAATTAGGTTTTTTTCTCTTGTAGGTGTTCAATTGTTCATCTACTGGCTTCATATTAGTATTGAGTACATTAGATACTTGCTTTTCCATTCTTGTGATACTTTACTAAGGAGAATGTTCTTCATCTCCATCCAGAATAATACAAAAGATGTAAAGTCTCTGTCTTTTTATGGCTGAACAGTATTCCATGGTATACATATACCACAGTTTGTTAATCCATTCATGGGTTGATGAGCACTTGGGTTGAGTCCAAATCTTGGCAATTGCAGATTGAGCTGTGATAAAGCTTCTAGTGCAAATATCCTTATGGAAAAAAATTTTTTTTTTCTTCTGGGTAGGTATCTAGGAATAGGATTATAGTGTCAGATGGAAGGTCTGCTTTTAGCTCTTTGAGGATTTCATTTGCTTTCTTCACTGTGCTTTTCGAGTTTAGGAAGGCAGTATGTACTTCTTAGAGCAAGTACAGGCAGTCTTTTTCCAAGTTTACCTTTGAGTAGAATCTTAAGCAAGTTGGACTTCCTTGAGTTTTGACCTTTTCTTCTGTGAAGAGGTAATAAGTCTAATATCTTCTCCTTGCCACCATTATTGACCATTTTTGAGAAGTATTTGCAAGTCATAAATGTCATCTGTGCAAAATTTAAATGCTTGGAAATTCCTCTAAGAGCGATAGGACTCAGTTTCAGGGTATCAGAGAAGGTACAGATATAAGCTGAAAACAAACCACAGTGGAACATAGGTATAGGACAGTCACTTTTAAAACAAAACAACTTGTGTGCTGTGTTACTTTGGAAGAGTTTGAGTATCACAAAGTCTTGGTTCTGTTTAGAAATTCCCCTAAAATTGAGGCTATATTTTTAGCCAGTGACCTGGTTAAAAAAAACAAAAAACGTTTTTAAGAAAAGGTATCGTGATAATTTTTCTGGGATGGTTGGCGGAGCAGTCATTGCAAAGCACAGATTTCTCTGATTCAGAACTTTCTGTGCCCTCTCCCAGTTCTAAAGTAGCTAAACAATTTCTTCCTAGCGTCACTGAAAGAAAGTACAGCCTGGAGCCAAGAACTTTCATGCCAAACTTTAAGCTAGAGCAGATTTTTATAGCCATGTTACAAACTTCTGAAAAAAGGGGGATTATAATGAAAAATGCTGACCTGTCCTTAACCTAACAGCAGGAAAGGCAGCGCTACAATAATAATGTTTCTCTACTGTATTACCCCAGTCTGGCTGAACAAACAAAAAATCTCTTGGTTTCCTTTTGTGGCCAGATCTGCAGGGGGATTGCTAGGTACACAGCAGGCACCCAGGGCAGGTGTCTTCTGTTTTGTGTAAGCTGTTATTGGGGCCATGCAAATCTCCAAAGAACCCCTAGAGCAAGAAGAATTGTAGAGTTTGAGAATCAGAAGGCCCGAAGGAAACCTGAGTTGTCTGGCTCAGTGATGGTCAGAAAGGGCTGTACTAAAGCAGGAGTTTGACAGATGGCTGGGGCAGGGAGGGTGGAAGCCCTGCTATGTAGAAGAAAGTAGTGAGACCATGTAGGTAGGGATGGGAGGCTTCTTATCTCCATGGTAGCCAAAGAGCTGCTCTTATTATATGCTTATTGGCTTTGGTACAAGATTATATTTTATCTACAAAAAGGATTATATTGATAAAAATAATAATTTTAAGAACTCACATTTCCTTTAGAACAGTGGTTCTCAACCTTCCTAATGCTGCAAACCTTTAATACAGTTTCTCATGTTGTGGTGACCCCCAACCATAAAATTATTTTCATTGCTACTTCATAACTATAATTTTGCTACTATTATGAATCATAATATAAATATCTGATATGCAGGATGGTCTTAGGCGACCCCTATGAAAGGGTCGTTTGGCCCCGCAAAGGGGTCACGACTCATAGGTTGAGAACCGTTGCTTTGGAATATCTTAGGACAGAGGTAATGTATTCTTTTTATTTATTTTATTTTTATTGTTTGGGATTTATTGGGGGTATAAAGAATTAGGTTATACTGATTTCATTTGTTAGGTAAAGTCCCTCTTGTAGTTGTGTCACCCCCGAGAGGTGTGCTGTACACTACAGCCCCTATCCCCTCCCTTCTCCCCTCTCCCTATTCCCTCATTCCACTACCTCCCTTCTATTGGATCTATTGCCTTCATATTAGAATTGAGTACATGGGATTCTTGTTTCTCCATTTTTGTAATGCTTTACTAAGAAGAATGTATTCCACCTCCATCCAGGTTAATATAAAAGATGTAAGATCTCCATCTTTTTTAATGGCTGATGTAGGATTGCATAGTATACATATACCACAGCTTGTTAATCCATTCCTGTGTTGGTGGGCATTTAGGCTGTTTCCATGTTTTGGCGATTGTAAATTGAGATGTGATAAATAGTCTAGAGAAAATGTCCTTATGATAAAAGGATTTTTTTTCTTCTAGGTAGATGTCTAGTAATGGGATTTCAGGATCAAATGGGCAGTCTAGTTTAAGCTATTTGAGGATTCTCCATACTTCCTTCCAAAAAAGGTTGTGTTAGTTTGCAGTCCCACCAGTAAAGTAAAAGTGTTCCCTTCTCTCCACATCCACGCCAGCATCTGCATCTTTGAGACTTTGTGACGTGGGCCATTCTCACTGAGGTTAGGTGATATCTCAGAGTGGTTTTGATTTGCATTTCTCTGATGATCAAGAATGATGAGCGTTTTTTTCAAATGTTTGTTAGCCATTCGTCTGTCTTCATCAGAGAAGATTCTGTTTATATCTCTTGTCCGGAGGTAGATGAGATTGTCTACTCTTTTTCTGTTGATTAATTTGAATCCTCTGTAGATTCTAGTTATTTTAATTTACCCAGTTCTAGCAAAGGGAGATTGGGTCAGTCAAGGTTTAGTGAAGAGACTGGAATCATACCAGTCATTGTAACAGAGAAAATTGACTATAAAGAATTGTTAGCCTAAACAAGTTTGAGACCCTATCTCTACTACAAATAGAAAAAATTACTCAGGTATTGTGGTGGGTGCCTGTAGTCTATATATTTGGGAGGCTGAGGCAGGAGGATGGCTTAAGCCCAGGAGTTTGAGGTTGCTATGAGCTGTGATGATGTCATGGCACTGTAGCCTTGGTGACTGAGTAAGACTTTGTATATAGTCAAAAAAGTTGTTAACTAGATACTGGAAAAGTACAAAAGTAGAAGGGAAGTATTACCTCATGAGATAGGAACAAACGACAGAGGAGTTAGTAAAAGTTAGACGCTCAGAGAGAGGTATGGTGCTAGGAACCAGATCTCTGAGGAAGAGATTGTGCTAAGGAGGCTGGTTCTGGGAGTGTTGGGAAAATGACGAACTGGAATCCACAGCACTGCCAAGATGAAGAACTGTTACCAGGCGATGCTGTCAAAAGAGCTACATGACTCCTTCCTTCCGCTTCCCTCCAGCGCCCCCTGTTGCTAGAGGTTGATAGAGAATGCTGGTGCTGGACAGTTGCAGCTGCAGATTCCCAGCATCAGAAAGGACAGAACACAAAGGTGCCAGCTTTTTGAAGCTGAGATAATGACCAATCTGGGAACAACCCCATTCCCCACGGTTTCCTGTTATATTGTTGAATCAGCTTTAACTAAGAAACAAAGAAGCAGATAGGAAACGAAATCCCTTTCCTCTTTTGTGGGAACTTACCTTTCCTTCTTAAGTTTTCTTTTTTTGAGGTTAACTGCTCCCAAACCCTTCAGCCCATCTCCAGGACATGCTGCATAGACATTTTGATTGTCATCCTTTGGACACCTGCCTATTTGTCAGCATCCTTTTTAACTGTGGTTCTCAATTTGTCAGTAGTCACTGAAGGCCTTAAAAATGTGCGTACTTTTTGTCTTAGCAATTATACTTCTAGAAATTTATCTTTATTAATTTTTCCTGGTCTGCCTAGAAATTTAGCTATAGGATTATTAATTTCAAAGTTGCTGGTAATTTTTTTAAAACATGGAAAAACCATAAATATTTAAGTAGAAGAGATTCCAGGGTGTCCTATCTGCAACTTCTGGGTTGCATGCAGATTATTTGAGATCTCTTTTGCTTATCTATGGTGTTGGATAGCATGAGAAGTGCCCATGGACTTTTTCTTTTGCTCATTAGCTTTTGTTAGTGTGTGTGTGACCTCAAATAACTCTTCTTCCACTGTGTAGCAGGAAAGAAAAAAGTTTGGACATCCCTGGTTAGATTGTAGTGTACTCAGCAGGCACTGAAAATGATGATGAAGAAGAAAATTTAATGATTCAAAAAGGAAGTCCCATTATATTTTTAGGTAAATATATCGGGTCTTGTTGTCACTCAGGCTGGAATGCAGTGGTGCAGTCATCGCTCATTGTAACCTTGAACTCCTGGCCTCAAGTGATTCTCCCACCTCAGCCTCCCAAAGTCCTGCGATTATAGGTGCAAGGTACTGCTCCCAGCCTGCATCTACATTTTTCTTTATTTATTTATTTGTTTGTTTGTCTTGGAGACAGAGTCTCACTCTGTTGTCCTGAGTAGAGTACCATGGTACCATCATAGCTCTTGTGGCAACCTCAAACTCCTGGCTTCAAGCAATCCTCTTGCTACAGCTTCCCGAGTAGCTGGGACTACAGACATGTGCCACTATGCTTCGCTAGGTTTATCTATATTTAGTGGAGATGGGGTCTCACTCTTGCTCAGGGTGGTCTTGAACTTCTGAACTCAAGCAAACCACCTGCTTCAGTCTCCCAGGGTGCTAGGATTATAGGTGTGGCCAGCAATGCATGTACATTTTTAGAAAGACTGGAAGAGTATGCATGTCAGGTAAATGTCCAACATGTGATGGGTGGCCATTTAGAGGTGAAGATATAATAGCCAGCTTTAGTTTCTGTTTTTCTACTTATTTGTATTTGAGATATAGTTTATAATTTACAACTAAGCAAAATACATCAATTGTAATACATTTTCCTTTAGTAGTGAAGAAACTTTAATTCTGTGCTCAGAACAACACTGTAGGTTATAGGAGCAGAGACGAAGATCTTAAGAACATAACACTGTAGGTATGTTTTGACTAACGCATGGTATAATAGAATTATAATTTCCCTTCAACTGAAAAATAATATTCTAGGCTCGGCACCTATAGCACCTGTAGTGATTACGACGCCAGCCACATACACAGAGGCAGCTAAACAACAATGACAACCGCAACAACAACAACAACAACCAAAAATTAGCCAGGCATTGTGGCAGGTGCCTGTAGTCCCAGGTACTTGGGAGGCTGAGGCAAGAGAATCACTTTAGCTCAAGAGTTTGAGGTTGCTGGGAGCTGTGACGCCATAGCACTCTACTGAGGGCAACATACTGAGACACAGTCTCAAAAAAAAAATCAGGGAAATGCAAATTAAAACCGCAATGAGATACCAAAAAAAAACAAAAAGAAAAAAGAAAAGAAAAATAATAGTTCTAGTAAGATAACATAAGATGGCATTCTCTTTCTTCGTTTCTTTCCTTTGTTTTCTTTTGCAATTATGTTGTTTCTTGGTATGTTTCTAAGAATTTAAAATGCAATATATATTATCATGTAAGAATTCTGGTTCTCCTAGGATAGTAGATGGGACCTGTTAAACAGGTTTTCCCACCCTCTACAAGTTTAAAGTGTATTCATAAGTCAACTTTATAAGGATTATAATTTACATTCAGTCGAATGTACTCATTTTAAGTATAAAGTTGCATGAAGTTTGACCAATGTATACACTTATAAAACTCCCCCCGAAATCAGTTAATGGAACATTTCTGTCACCCTATGCGGCCTCGTGTCCCGTAGCAGACAGTCCTTCTGTCCCCTCTGGGCCTAAGTAGCCATTCTGTGCTTTCTGTTACTATAGATTAGATTTGCTGAGTTTTTTTTTTGTTTTTTTTTTTTTTTAATTTTGAGACAGGGTCTCCCTCTGTCACCCTTGTTAGAGTGCTGTGGTATCATATTTCACAGCAACCTTAAACTCTTGGGCTCAAGTGATCCTCTTGTCTCAGCCTCCTGAGTAGCTGGGACTACAGGCACCTGCTTCTTTTTTTTCTATTTTTTAGTAGAGATGGGACACACACAGAACAGAGTACCTCTTATACATCTGGTGCTGCTCCAATAGACTTGACTTCTGTCAATTTATTTACTTTATCTGAATAATTTTCAGTAACTCATCATTATTCCTATATCAGAGATTAAGGAACTGAGGCAGAGAGAAGTTTCGTCGTTGGTGGAGTGAAGACGTGAATCCAGATGGTCTGACTCCAGAGTTCACTCTCAGCTGCCACATTAGGTTGCCCTGTACGTGCTGTGCCCTGGGCAGGGACAGGGAAGAGTGCTCTGAGGAGGTGAATGTGCTATTACAGCAACATCCTCCATTTGACAAAGTGTTACCCAGGAGGAGTCCTGAGTTTTTGGCTGTGCACTGTGTTCCCAGCTAGCTTGGTTCTTGCTGTGCCTCCATGAGGGTCTGTCTGCCAGTTCTGGAGGGCTGGGTGGAGATGCAGGCTCCTCTTGCGAGTCCAAATGTGTGGTAGGCCATGGGTGCTTCAGAGTGACCTGGGTGCTGGTTCAAAATTCTGGGCTCCATCCAAGATCTTGTGCATCTTCTGAATGTGAAACTTAATGTGGTGAGACCTGGTGATGGAAAGATGCAACAGATTCCCAGGTGACGTGGGTGTGCGCTGCGGTTTGAGAAGTACTAGAAGCATCCTTAGATGACTATTGCCATCCGTGCTGTATGCCAGCCCGACCATAGTGATCACTGTTGTAAATTGTTGCAGACAGACGTATCTCTGTCTCCACTCTACTATAGAGGTCAGTTGGTGGGAATGTGAAGAACAGGTGTGCAACACAACTATAGTGGTTTCCAGGTTATAAAGCTGGTTTCCAATTTGAGGTTGGCAGCTATTTTTACCCCAAAAGGGGGTATATAATTACTTAAGGGAACAGTATTTTAAAAATTCAAAGCAATAAACCCAAGTGCAAAAGAATTGTAAATACACACATCGTGCTGTATGGTTGAACCATATGCTTTTATTTAAGAGTTGCTTTACTGTTAATTTGAGTTCTGTTTGGGGCTGTACATGGACTATAAAATGATGAGCGTGGCTTTGTTAGGCAGCTCACGTGTATCACGAAGTTCTCTTTTTAAAATTCACTCTGCTTATATAGAAAAAAAGAAACCAAACAATCACAACAGCACAATGATAGAACAACAAAGCACAGTTCCTTCTAGAAAGCCAATTCTCTGTCATTTGCAGACATCTCCGTAATAAGCAGGATATCATAAAAATAGTTCATGATTGGCTAGACTTTTCAGCAAATTGTAAAGAGGAAACGATGTCAGGTTTTATTTACAGAGAATACATTTCTTGCATGGGAACCATAGCCTGATACCCCAATAATGTCTATTTAAAATACCTTTGTGAGTTTTATAGAAACTCCTCCCCTGAAAAAATTAACCCATTACTGCCCAAGTGTTGTAGGTAGATTGAAGACACTCGTGACTCCACTGTTACAGGAGAGTGGACCTTGATGTACTCACCCACCTCATGGGAACATCGCATGTGAGTTGGTGTATACTTGTCAGCTAAGGGCTTTCTAGCTTGACACTTTCCACAGTAGTTGGAATCTTGCAATGGTTGTGTATAGCACAGAGAGGCCATTGTTGAGTGATGTGAGTTGTGAGTGAGTCCACGTTCCAGCAAATGATTAACCCATTGCCACAAAGAGAGAACTTGAAAGTAGTCTGCACCGTGGAGGAAGGAGCCACCAAGACCGAGTGTGGAACTGGAAATAAAGGGGAAGGGATGATTTCCATGACCTGAGAAGGCCTCCCTGCACAGCTCTGTGGTAAGACAAGAGGCAGATCCAGTGGGTAGACAGGGGTTATCTACATTCAGGCTCATCCTTTATGTCCTACAGAGCCGCCTGCTTCACTCTCTGGCCAAAAGGGGTGTACCCAAGGTGAGTCATTGTTACCTGTTGCCTTTTCTCTTCCAGTGTGTTTTTTGCTATTGTGTTGTTCATCTTCTGCTTTGTTCTAAATGAGTTCACATGACTTTTGTGAAACTCTCTTGGTGGCTTTTAAAAAGATATATTAAAAAGTACTTAAAAATTATATAAAACCACCTTAACAATTTTTCTCCCAGAGAATTAAAAATGCCAAATTAGGAATCAAAGATTGCAAGAAGCATGGCAAAGGGGAAAGTGAATTTTGTCTTTTCATCCTCTGGTTCTAGCAGTTCTAGCAATAGACACCCTAAAGGTACCCAAACTGGCAGATGTCACTTACATTCTTGCATAGTGTTCTGTTCCTTGACACATAGCAGATATTCTTGTACTCCTTTTAAAAGTTAAAATCTGATAGCCAGTAGAATAGGAAAGTAAACATTGGAGGAATTTTCAAGGTCATAGATGAATTGGGAATAGTTTATTTCAAAACCCTTATTCTAATCCACTCCCAGTATACTTCACTGGCAAAGCTAGTATTTAGTTTGGCTTAGGGAAAGTTAATTGACAATATTTTCTGTTTCTCTGGGATCCTTTTGTGTAGTTGAAGGGGGTTCCTCTATTTTGGAAAGATGAAAGAGAAGCTACAAAGTTTTGATTAATGACATCTACTTGTGACTTACTTCCTTGTTCACATTGATCCAGTGGTTTTATAAGAGAGATCCACTGTATGTATTTCCCAGCACCTGTACCTTTGAAATGTGTCTACAGGTATCTGAAGCTCATGCTTCCCCAGTGATGCATTGTCTTCTTGTTTAAATTTAAGGAATATTTCATGACAATTGCTAATTTTTGAATGGAAATTTTGGGGAATTATTAGCATGCTTTGAAATTAAGAGGTTTTACAGATCTTTTCTGCATAATATTGGTCAAAACATCCTAAGTGAGGTTTAAAGGAAGAAAAAGAGTCCAGTGGTGAAAGGAAAAAATAATGACAAAGATTGCTGTTTCCTGTGAGTGCACATGAGCGTATTTCTGAGTGCTAACGGACAGATAAGGAAAGCAGAGGGCTTTAACCTTGCCACCATATTAGGAAGCTCTTTCCTAGCTTAGCTGGCCTCCTGTGGCTAGTCTGTAACATAACTGTAAGAAACTTCCAGTAAATAATTGGGGACTCACTGGCAACAGATGACATAATTAATTGATTAGTTGATTACTTTATTAGTTAACTATTTGAGTGCTGATTATTTGCTTTGGGGTATAAAAGTTTGACTATTTGGGGGAAAGAAATAACTCTACCCATAGTCCTCCACCTAGGTATGTAGGAGAGAATTGTGTCGAGCTTACACACACACACACATACACACGCGCGCGCGCACACACACTCCTCACTCTCTTGCTCTGTCTCACAGTAACCACCACCTCTTTTGGGGTCTTTTGGTCACTGTGTATAAAGAGAGTGTTGTGTCTGGGGGCACAAGTCTTAGATATATGAGAGATCTTATTTAACAAACAGAATAGTCCTTATTTATCAGTTTGCTCATTTTTCTTCCCAGGTGCAAAACTGAACTTATCCTAAGTCATTAATGCATTAAATCGTTATACCCAAGAGAGAGGAGTTCAGCATAGGATGGATCCGTATGGAACATTCTTATAAGGAACAGGTTAACTAAATCAGAATCTGAAATACTATTCTATAATGCTGTCTCAACCATAAAATCTTACCTTAAGCAGAAGTAGTGAGAACAGAATTAAGATTCAACATGGGGCAGTGCCTGTGGCTCAGTGGGTAGGGTGCTGGCCCCATATATCAAGGTTTGAACCCGGACCAGGCAAAACTGTAACAAAAAATAGCCGGGCATTGTGGTGGGCACCTGTAGTCCCAGCTACTCGGGAGGCTGAGGCAAGAGAATCGCCTAAGCCCAGGAGTTGGGGGTTGCTGAGAGCTGTGACACCACGGTACTCTACCAAGGGTGATAAAGTGAGACTCTCACTTTAAAAAAAAAGATTGAATATGGAAATCATTTGTATACACAATAGAGTCCCTGGATGTCTTGATTAGAGATAAATGCAAGTGAGATAGACCAAGTGGACTGTGGGTGAAATGGCTGCCTCTGTGTCTTGGGATCATGTTACCTGGGTTGCTCCTGGACTCTGACAGGCATGTCCAAGATGGCTGGAGAATGTCCAGAGCTTTACTTCCTAACACCCACAGGCTTCTGGTCCCAGATGGAAGTTTTCAGAGATATACCTCAATCTGGAGAAGGCAGCATGTCCTTGGGGTTGGTTTCTCTTTTAAAATCCACCATGGTATTGTAGAATGATTCCCAAATCTTTCATAAAAGAGCTTTGGCAAAATAGCAAAACAACTGTAAAAGGCTCTTGACTAAATTTAATGGCTTAATTTCCCTGTAAGTATGCACTAAAGACCAAGAAAAGCACCCTTCCGCACATACTTTCATTTCAAGGCACTTTCCGCCTTAATCTGGAGGTAGGCATGCAGCTGAGCAAAACAAACCTTTGATGTTCTGGGGGGAAAAAAGGCCTAGTATTCTCTTGGGGACAGGTTTTTTAGTAAGCATGTAGGCCCACCTGCTTTAAAATCTTTTAATGATTTTGTATGTACGTATCTTATCTCTAATCTTACAACTGGAAGGTTTCTGAGCCTGAGGTTTAGATGTCTGAGGAGCTGACCCAGCTTGGCAAGCTACCAGCTAGGCAGGCTTTCCAGTGGTTTCAGGCCTAGAATCTGAAGGAGACCCAAAGGAGCAACTTGTAAGTCTCAGAATCTGGAAGACAAAGTAGCCAATTAATTCCCCCAACCATAAAGTTTTAGAGCTGGCCCATATCTTAGAAATCTACCCTGCTCAGCAGGTTCCTACATATTCAACAGGGCAATTTTATTGAGCCTTATCCAAGGCCCTCAAGGCTTCATAAAACCATGAGTTTTATAGTATTCCTGCTAATCCCATACATTTATTGTGAACTAACTCTATTGGCTGGACTTGGTTTTCTGGGCCTTAGTTCTCCATGGATGAAACAAGGGAGAGCATTATAGGTGATTTTTAAAAATCATTTATTTTTCTGATATTCTTTAATCAGTGATCAGATCAGGATTTATTGTTCAAGTCTGTGGTGGGAGAAGTCAAATAGATATAGTTAACACATTCTCTCTCCCACAGTAACAAAAATCTATAGTCAAGAAAGAAATGTTTGTACCATACGAGTAGAATCTGCCTCCTTGCAGGATCTTCCGAGGGCACTTGTAGGTGTGTGTGGACTGACTGACTTTGCAATTCATGACAAATGGGAATGTCTTCCCTGAAATTCTTGCTCTTTAAGAGCCAGATATTTTTCAATATGTATTTTGTTTGTTTGTTTCTGATTATATAGGTTATATGTAGTCATTGAAAACCAAATAGAAAATACAGAAAAATATAAAAGCATATAAATTCATCATTCAACCACTTTAATTTTGGAAGCTCTCATATTAGCCTTTTGTCCGTCTACATATTATGCTGAGCCTTTTTTCCTCCATTTTCCCTTTTGTGACCTGGAAGTTATAAATCCTACTTTTCGATTATTTAAGATTGACTCTGCAATGCTCGGCACCTGTAGCTCAGCGGCTAAGAGCTCCAGCCACATACACCAGAGCTGGTGGGTTTGAATCTAGACCGGGCCTGCCAAACAACAGTGATGACGACAACAAGAAAATAGCCAGGTGTGGAGGCGAGCACCTGTAGTCCCAGCTAGTTGGGAGGCTGCAGCAAGAGAATGGCTTAAGCGCAAGAGTTGGAGGTTGCTGTGAGCTGTGATGCCACAGCACTCCACCCAGGACAACATAGTGAGACTCTGTCTCAAAAAAATATATACAGTTTGCAGCTTGTTTTTCTCTAGTTACTAAATCATGAATGAAATACTCTGTTGATTCTCCACTATGTAAAATATGAAATACAACATCTTTTCTGCAAATTTTTTGCACTGGAACTTTAGGATTAGATTATTATGATGATTTAAAAATTGTTGTTTTTATTACATTGTACATTTTAAATTCAAACAAAATTTTTTAAATTTGTTTGAAATTCTTACTATCTTATAAATGACATTAAATTTTAATTTGAACATTTTAATTCCTGAACACATGCTTACTATCAGCAATTTTATCCTAACACTTTTCCATTTGTCTGCTCTTGATTCTGAGGCCTTTCTCTACTGGTTGGACACTTTTTGAGGACTTTTTTTTTTTAGAAAGGATATATAGCAATGCTTTCTGACTTCATGCCTTCTGAAGACATTTTCTGTTATCTTTACCCAAGAATGATTACTCTCTTATAATTGAATAATTGCCACATAATATTTTCCTTTTACAGATCAGTGGTTTTTGCTTCATCTTATTTCTAATTATTGATGTTACAGTAAAGTCTGGGGGCAATCTATTCTTTATTGGTAACCATTATTTTTCTTGCTTTGATGTTTGTTTTTTTTCTTGAAATGAGACATTAATTTATTCTCTCCTAGAATCCAATCTGCTGTCTCTGTCTTTATTTATTGTGTTTTATTTGGCATGCCTGAGTTTTGATCTCCACGTACGTCTCTAGGAGTCTCTCCTTTATGATGCAAGTTGCTCTAGTTTCGTACATAAAGTGCCCACTTGACCCTTATTGAAGAGTCAAAGTAGAAATTCTCAAAAATGATCACCTTTGCTTGCACTAAAATTACCTGTACTCAAATGCTTTTACTCTGATCCCTGGTAATAGTTCCTTCTTTTGGCCTATGACATCTTTTCCTAGGTTCTGTGTTCTCTCTCTCCTTATTCACGCCTATAAAGGAGCTTCTTTCCCTGCTTATGCAAAATTAAATGGTGAGACAGTGTATCCATCAGGTTCCAATCAGGAGACAAACTTTCCCAGCCATTTGACGAGCCCAATTGTAATATTATATATTATTAGTATATTATATACTATTATCCAATCAAAGGCATTAAATACTAAAAAGGATAAATGAAGATCCTAAGGATACTTGAATGGCAAATGTGTGAAATAGTTCTTTCCTACAGGGTTGAGGGTAACTGTGTGAGGAAAGAGGTAAAAATTTGGAAAAAGGATCACTTTGTGTCCAAATGAGGTTAAAAATTGTGTCTCATTGGAGAGGGTGGCAGACAAGTTCACTGGGGTGCTGGTGGGCCATGGTTATTGAATGGGACACTCCCTGCCTGGGTGCCAGTGGGCTGAGATTCGTTCATAGGAAGATGCCACTGGCGTATTGGAGAGACTTGCTAGAGATTCAGTGCTACTGGGCTTCTCACACTCCGCTGCAGCAAAGCAGTAGAATCAAGAAGGAAAGCCTCCAGAGCTAGCAAGAGAAACCCCTTCTGCCACTCTGTCTTGTAGTGTCTCTTTGTTGGCAAAGCTGGCAATGGAGAAATATTTATAGGACCCAGTCTCGTATCACATAACAGGGCAAAGAAAGGTATTGGCATTGACCGTGATTTGATAACTGGCATGGATGGGTTCTCTCAGTCTCAGATGAAAGAAAGAATAGCTTTAGTATAGTTTTTATTGCCCAGTCAGAAATCCAGCAGCTTGAGTGGTAGGGAAAGAGCTGTAGCTATAGCCTTAGTGGCAAGGAGCTTCCCCTCTGGGCTGATATGTTTCTTTTTAATTCTTATTTGACAGCTGGGAGGTGTCAGACATCAGCATGAAGGATAAACTAGGAATTTGCATTTGAGGAGGTTTCCCACACAGAGGCTCTCTCCTGCCTGGATGTTTCTAGAAACTCTAGTGGGGTTCAGCTAGGATACCAACTGCCTCATAATGATCTGCTGAGGTCTCTTCCATTTACTTCCATGCCAGAGAGTTGAAGATAAGGTCTGGCTTACCTATAAATAAGTACTATTTGCTCTTTTATTAAGTAGAAATGTCTTGAAATTTGTGATATATGAAATTTCCCCTTCATATGCCTTAAAGGATTTAAGTTTCTCATTTTTTTTTTTATATTCTTTGGTCACTTTAATGAGTTTCTGGAAGAAAGCAGAGTGATATGTGTGTAGTTATACCACCTTTTCACCAGGGAAGTCTCATATTTTTAAATGTGTCATAAATGTAGTTTCTTATTCTTATTTTAACCTTAGAAGTCCAGTCTTCTTTGCTTATATTTCCTGTGACCTTTGTAATTGAAGTTAGAACTATATGATGACATCTCAGAGCTAAGATGTACTCCAGGCTTTAACCATATAATTTTATGAGTGTCATCTATAGAGTGTAGCCAAATTCTAGCATCTTGAACAGACCTCTTAACCTGGAATATTCTACGCTTGTCAGTTTAGTTAATTAACATCACACTGATTTGCGGATTTAGAAACATTTGGATTTTGTTACTTCATTATTTTCTGGCCTGAAGGAAACTCATACAGTTACTACAGAGAGTTCTATTTTAGTAAGCCTGTTTACTAATTGGTAGAACATGACATTTGTGTTACCTAATCCATTAAGGCAGAAGAATTGGGAATTTGTATAAAACAAATACATTTAATATTAAATTTTGAAAAATGACAGGAAATTTCTCACTTGGGCTGTTTTACAGTTTAGTGTAAAAGGATTCAGAAGAGGTAAAATAAAAAGTGAAGGGCTTTTATAGAAAAGAAAACAAATACTATCGTACTTGAAAAATAACCACTCCTCTTGCCCTCCCATTGTCCTTTGGTCCACGTCTCTGATGCTCCTTTTCCTATCTGGGCTGTGTTGGTAGCGTAGCCGGCTCTGCGTGTGTGTGTGTGTGTGTGTGTGTGTGTGTTGGAGTGGGTGGCTGTGAGTTAGAGAAAGCCTGGGAGGAGACCCAGAGGTGGCTGCTCCTCTGAGAAAGGCCTGTTTGTAAACTCGACAGCCTGGGGGATTTCTCGAACAGAAACAGAAATCCAGGCCTCCAGAAGGAAAGATAGCCAGCTCTGTACTCTTGACTAGGAATGGGATTAAATTCATTGCCCTTTTGTACATTTCATAATAAAAGAAAAAAATGTTTTTAAAAAGATAGGAACAGTGCCAGTTTTAATCTTCAGGCCTCCCTGACCTGCTCTGGGATGATGGATGGTGGTGCTGCAGTCCCTTCTATAAACACTTCCAGTGCCCTGGGGCTACAGGACCCATCTGTACCAGGACGCTGGGACCCAGTTAACATGCTCTCTTGCTATTTTTACTTCTGAACTAGTCCTCAATTTCACAGTTTGAAGCCTACTTCCCCATATGAGAAAGTGGAAATGAATAAGATTTAAGTAGTTTCTTCCCTGATATTGGTTAATTTTATCCATCTTCTCTGTGCGGAAGATCTGGAATTGAGTACTGGTTAGAAGGGGGACCAGTCAGCTGGGGATATGGATTTTGCATAGCTATTATTATAAATCCAATAGATATATTTTCTGAAATAAAAATTAGTAGTGCAGAGAATATGACAGGCAAGGAAAACCTTGAACTAATGCGTAAATTTTGTGTAAGTCCTGGCCCTGCGCTTTGTTGTGTAAAAGCTTTATATTTTTGGTAGTCTCATAGCCATCCATCACTTCAGTTACTTGTGGACTTTAATCTTATTTAAGAAAACCTTCTTTATCATCGTACTAAAATGAAAATTCTCTATTTCCTTCTAATACTTTTATAGTTTCTCCTCACCTTTATCTCTTTGTTCTTTGTGGAATTTATTTTTATGTACTGCATAATGAAGTATGATTCTAGGTTTTTTTTTCCTTCATAAATATCAGTTTTCTAAGCATAATTACATAAGGTCTGTCCTTTACCTATTAAGACAATATGCTGCCTTTAGCATTAACTATATTTTAATCCTTATCTTATTCTATTACTTGTTCTCTTTTTTAATGGTCTAGTTGTCAATGATTACCCTTTTACCTTTCAGAGCTTTCTAAAAATATCTTATATCTTTAAAATATGTTTGATGTCTGGATCAGAATGTTTTCTATTGCGTGAAACAGGAATTTTTGATCTTTACATATGGATTTCACTTTTATTAGCAGTTTTATTCTTGCATATTGGATGCACATACACATATGCTGAAAGGAACGAGGTCCCATCCTATCTTCATTTTTTAATGAGTTGGAAGTATATAGAAAAGTTATTTCTTTTTCTATGATGATCTTCTCTCTGACCAACCTATTGAATTCTCATTTGCCTTAATTTTTTTTCAATTGATTTTCCTAGATTTCCTAGGTAGTCCCTTTTAGTATTTGTGCCTCATTTGTTGGTTTGTCTTATTCAGGACCTTTGATTCATTGTTGAGCTCTAGTGGTGAGGTCGTAGCAAGCATGCTTGTCTTCTGGTTGTAGTGAGTATGCTTTAACTACATCATCATTTTTAGATTTTTTTTTTTTAAATCATGAATTAGCATGGACTATTACTAAGAGCTTTTTTAACCTCAATTGACATAATCATTTGGTTGGTTTTCTAATTCTGTTAACGTACTGAATTACATGAATACATTTTCATGTTTAATCATTGTTCATTCCTGTGATAAGCCATTGTTGGTAGATTTGGTTTTCAGTGATATGCTTTCAGTATAATTGTTACAAACTTGTAAAAGTCTGTTCCATACTAAGTTATCTGTCGTAGTGTATGTTTTATAAAAGCTAGAATTTCACTAAGTGGGAAATAAAAAAGAAGTATGAGTACTAAGAAAGGACATGTCTTGTTTCAAACATTTTGCTTCTGGAATATTATGAAATATACAGATTACCTTCCTAGATGGACCTAAGGTGGTGTTGACTAAAATAAATTTTTCCTCTGTTCATTGTTTTTTTTTTGCAGAAATGGAACTCACTTTGCCATCTGCATATTAATCTAGAGACATAAGAAATTAAGAGATATAAATGAGTTTATTCTAAGTACTTATCAATATAACATCAATAAGAATTTGTAATACTTGTGTGCTGTACTTACTGTGTGTATCACATGCTTATATACACTATTTAATCTTTTTTCTTTTTTGAGACAGAATTTTACTCTGTTGCCTTGGGAAGAGTGCCTTGGCATCATAGCTAACAGCAAACTTACTCTCTCAGGCTCAAACAATTCTCTTGCTTCAGACCTCCAGATAGCTAGGACTATAGGCAGCTACCATGATTCCCAGCTAGTTTTTCTATTTTTAGTAGCAGAGATAGGGTCTTGATCTTGCTCAGGTTGGTCTCACAGCTTAGGCGATCCACCCACCTTGGCCTTCTAGAGTGCTAGGATTACAGGTGTGAGTTACAATAACTGGATTGTTTAAATTAATCTTAACCTTTGTCAGATTCATAGCATGCAAAAATCTTCTTCCATTCTGAAGGCTGTCTGTTGGTTTTGTTTGTGACACCCTTAGTGGTGTAAAAGCTTTTTAGTTTGATCAAATCTCTTAATGCATTTCTGGTGTTGCTGAATTTGCCAGGCGGGTCTTCCTCATAAAGTTTTCACCAGGCCAATGTCTTCAAGCATTTTCCCCACACTCTCTTCTAGAATTTTTATTGTTTCATGTCTTAAATTTACATATTTTATCCAGAGAGAATCAATTTCTGTCAATGGTGACATGCGTGGGTCCAGTTTCAGTCTTCTACATGTGAATAACCACTTCTCCCAATACCACTTGTTAAAGGATTCTTTTCTCCAGTGCATGTTTTGTTAGACTTGTTAAAGATCAAATGATGATATGTGACTGGGTTCATCTCTAGATTCTCTATTTATTCCATAGATCTACATCTCTATTTTTGTGCCAGTAGCATAATGTTTTGATCCCAGTAGACTTGTAGTATAATCTGAAGTCTGGTTATGTGATGCCTCTAGATTTGTTTTTATTTCTAAAAAGTGTATTTGCTAGTCATATGAATTGAAATACTATTTTTTCAGGTTCTTTAAAGGATAACATTAATGCTTTGATGGAGATTGAACTAAATCTATAGATTGCTTTGGGTAGTAAGGACTTTTGAACAATTTTGATTCTTCCCAGCCATGAGCATAGTATGTTCTTCCATTTGTTGACATATTCTGTTGTTTCCTTTCTGAAGGTTTCATAGTTCTCCTTATAGAGATCTTTCACATCTTTTGTTAGATATATTCCCAGGTATTTCAGCTTCCTTGGCACTACTGTAAAAGGAATAGTCTTTTATTTTAATTTTGGCTTGACTATTGTTGGCATATACAAAGGCTACTGATTTTGTGGGTATTGATTTTTGTATCCTGAGACCCTGCTATATTCCTTGATCACTTCTAAGAGTTTTGTAGTTGAGTCCCTGGGGTTTTCCAGGTATAAGAAAATCTAGAATCTACAGAGAACACATATTAAGCAATATGAAAAAAGCAAACAACACCCTATATCAGTGGGCAAGAGATTAGAACAGAAACTTCTCTGAAGATGATAGACAAATGGCCAAAAAACACATGAAAAAATGCTCATTGTCTTTAATCATCAGATAAATGCAAATCTAAACCACTCTGAGAAATCACCTAACCCCAGTAGATTAGCCCACATCATAGAGTCCCCAAACTGCAGATGCTGGTATGGATATAAATAGAAGAGAACCCTCTTACACTGCTAGTGGTACTACAAACTAATGCAGCCTTTTTTGAAAGAAGTATGGAGAATCCTCAAAGAACTAAAAGTAGACCTTCCATTTGATTCTGCAGTCCCATTACCAAGTATCTACCCAGAAAAAGAAAAATCATTTTACCTTACCACAAAGACATTTGCACCAAAATGTTTATGGTAGTTCAATCCATAATTGCCACGTTGTGTAAGCAACCCAAACACCCATCAACCCATGAATGGACCAACAAATTGTGATATATGTATACCATGGAATACTATTCAGCCATTAAAAAGTTGGATACTTTACATCTTTTACATTTACCTGGATGGAGTTGAAACACATTCTTCTTAGTAAAGTATCACAAGAATAGAGAAGTAAATATCCAATGTATGCAATACTAATATGAAACCAATATATAAACAATTATATGCTCATATGAATAATAAAACACAAATATAGTCTACTATAGGAGAAAGGGACGGGGGCAAGACAATTGGCAGAAGGAGGGAGGGCATGTGGCGGGATCTAATCTATTGTGCACATTGTGGAGAGTGTATAACACGCCCCCTGGGGGAGGGGCTCCTTTACAACTAGAACTTTATCATAGAAGTTAGAACAATGTAATCTAAAACTTTGTACCTTCATGTTAATTTGAAATAAAAAATAATAAAATTAAACAAATCTAGACAATGATGGTATAGGCAAAAGGGTTATTGCTCCATTTTATAGATATGGAACTAAGGCTCAGAAAAAGTAAGTGGTTCAATCTAGATCACAACAAATAAGTAATGGAGTTGAGACTACACCCTCAAGTCTTCTTAGTCCCAAGCCAGTATGCATTCTATCTCTACCTTCAATAATTTTTTATGCTGAAAATTAGGCCTTATACATGGCAGAAACTGGTACAGAAGCAAAGAAAATTTAGAACATTCTTTTGGTTCCACCTCGCTATTAAACCTATTATTGTTTTCAATTGGAGGAAACTGGCAAGGAACAACCTTCTACAACATCATGAAGGCTTTCATTTTGAAATGCCTTTTCTTTTTCTTCTAACTTAGTCACTAAGCCACCAGGCAATGTATCATTTTAATATCACTTTGCATTTGTCAAGCTCCTTTACGTCAAGGAACACATAGTCCTTTATAGACATTGACTTTCATAATCTGGCTACTTAGTGTAGGTAAGCAAAGAAATAATTCATTCTCCACATCATGGTAATGAAATTATGTCATGAGAGATGCTGGGAAAGGCTAAAATTTGGGGCAAATAAAGTAAGGACAAGGGGAACAAAGACTCTTGCAGCCTTCTCTCTTCTCCATGGTCTTGCCTCCTGACTTAAAGAAGCTCAGATCTCCTAGACAGAGAACAGTCCCAGGATGCCTTGGGGTCTGATAAACTAGATGGAGCAGAGAAACATGTGTGGTGATAATTGTTATATCTCGCTTGTGGCATTCTAGCAGAATTCTTCATGGAGTGTGTACGGTACAAGCTTTCAGAATGAATAGCACATTGCTTTTTTCTCTAGAAATGTTTCAGGATGTCATTATGTTGGCTGCCATTGTGATTTTGATAATTGAAATATTTTACTGAACTGTCATGTATACCTGAGACTGTAAAAAGAATGAACATCTCACTTTAAAAATTCTTTAAAATGAAACAGTATCTCACTTTTACACAAAACTGCACCAACATATACCCTATGTATTTTGATCTTTGCACGTATCCAATTAGACATTTTATGGCTATTTACTTGAGGTCCAAACTTAGAATAGAAAGTCTTTCTTTTTGTTCTCTCTTTATGTTATAATATGTTTATTATCGATCAATAGCTGATGTAAATCAGAGTGATGTGCGAGTCTTAACTGAACCAAAAGAATTTGGTATGAACTGTACCTAAAGTATGCCACAGATAGGCCGGAAAGTAGGAGCTAGAAAATAGATTCTGTCTAGAACATCCTTAGGCAGGATAGGGGTGGTAGAGAATTCAAATAGTAGCTGTGAGTAGGCTTGAGATTTTTGATTCCTGGGCAGAGGCTGGATTGCTTATGGAGAAGAAAGAGAGTGCTATCTAAATACTTGTCTTAGTCTATTTTATGTTGCTTATAAAAGAATACCTGAATCTGGGTAATTTATAAAGAAAAGGAATTTATTCCTTACATTTATGGAGGCTGAGAAGTCCAAAGTTGATGAGCTGCATCTGGTGAGGGCTTTCTTGCTTCAACATGTGTTTTAGAGGGAACAGATGCTCAAACCATAGTATCACCTATTAATGAGCTAGAAGGGAGCAAAAGTTGAGCTTTTATTACCCAAGTTTATAAGAAACAGGTTGGCTGGGAAGAGAATCAGGAACTAGATGTGTGGTTTAAAAGACAATGATTGTTAAATTGGAAATTTGAACTGAAGACAGAAATGGGAGACGGAGTATACATAGTCTTGGAGAACTGAGAGCAGATTGAAGTTAGGTATGAAAATTTCATTAAGTTGGAGGTTTGAAGTCGGCTGAAATTTTCAATCTGGGAGCTTGTCTTACCTTTCAGGAAAGTGCCTGACTGGTGCTACTCTGGCTAGAAATGGGCTTAAGGGAGTTAGCCAGATCAGCTAGGAACCTTGGATTTCAGAAGGAAGGATGCAATCAGAATTTTATATGCCTCAAAAGTTAGGAGTAGGGGGCAGCACCTGTGGCTCATAGGAGTAGGACACTGGCCACATACACCAGAGGTGGTAGGTTCAAACCCAGCCAAAGCAAAAAAAAAAAAAAAAGGAAGAAAGAAAGAAAAAAACTGCAACAAAAGTTAGGAGTAGGGTTCTGGTCCATATTTAGAAAATTGCTATGGTTCTTCATACCTACTCCAACAATGAGAGAAAATGACAAATCATAGATACCTACTCCAACAATGAAAGTAAACAACAAATCATAGATGTTTTAAGCCAGTGAAAGAGTCATTGAAAGAAAGAAATATAAATAAATTAAACTTTGGAAAGCGACAAACCCTCCTTAGGAGGCAGGAATCTAAGGGCTCCTTTCATATTTGCAGAATAATAGACGAGGAAGAGTCTGTTATAGTGAGGGTAAGAAGAAACTAGAGTTTGAATATCTGGCTACATGTTTTTTGACTATTTAGAATCCTATGGATCTGCAATCATAGAGCAAGTCCTGCTCAACTCTCTAAATCATTCCCATGGTTCTTCATCAAGAGAAGAGGGGTGGTAGACAGAAGGCCAAGAGTAGGTTAGAAAGGGGCTGTGGCTCAGTCAGTAGGGCACCAGCCCCATATACTGGAGGTGGCGGGTTAAAACCCAGCCCCAGTCAAAAAAAAAAAAAATATATATATATATATACATATATGTATATATATATCGTAGGTTAGAAAATTTGATAATGGGAGTGTACGGCACATGTGGTCTTTTCCATATGTAAGGCAGTAGCCTGGTGAAGGCTGGGGACAGGGTCAGGGGGCTAAAAGAAATCCTATTATGGCACACCAATAGAGTTCTAAGGTCACCATCTAAAGGATCAGGGCAGAACAACAGGATAGAGATTTCTAGAGGTGCAGAAAGCCAGGAGGTATAATGAAGAGTGGAGAGAATTATTAAAGACCCAGACAGCAGTCTGCTAGGCTTTACAAATAAGAGAGGTATCCTTCAATTTAGAGAACTAATGGTTTAGCTGAAAAGCATAGAGAAATCTTAAAAATCTTGCCAGTGCTCAGATCTCAAGCCCTGTTAAAAGGGAGAGTCCTGTTCCCACTCTCAAAGTATTTAAACCATTGGTAAACTGAATCTGCTAAAACTGCAATAATGCCCAGACCCAAATCAATCAATTTATTCTAGATTAAATAACTTAGTTCTCCCTTTCCTAGCTAGTGGCCTGTCACAGGAAAGGGTGTGGAGCCTTTTCATCAGATAAATATTAACTCAGTCTCTCAGTTATTTTACACAAAATTTTCAGCACAAAATAACTTATACGATGTAAGAAAAAGCAAGCAAAGGTGACTCTTAGCCAAGAGAGGAAATAGTTAATAGATATAGGCACAGAGATGGCCCAATTTTGGAGTTATAAGGCAGGACTTGAAATTATTAGGCTATTTTAGGATATAGTGGAAAAAAATTGATAACATGAGGGAACAGGTGGGTAATTTCAGCAGAAAGATGGAAACTATGATTTTTAAGTAGGGGCAAGAAAACATATCTTGGGAGTCTAGAACGTTGAAGAGGCAAAAAAAAAAAAAAAAGCACTATTAAATAGGGATGTGATTTGTGAACCCAAAGCAGTGTCTGCTTACTCTCTGCCATACTTTTGTGTTTATTACTGTGTTTCTTATTTGTGTTTCATAGTTGTTAATTATAGAAAAATAAAAACAAATAAAAAGTAAGACCAAAACAAAATCAAGAAAAATCAAAGGCCTGTGGATAATTCCTGAGCTGGAGTAATCAGTGGCCTAAGAAACTAGGCTTATAATTAAATTCTGGATTTACTTCCTTTTCCTTTTCCCAAAAATAAGGCTTGTGAGTCAGGTACATTAGTGGTTCAGTAGAATTTATACATCAGGTGATGTCTGTTTGTCCTTAGTTTTATTTGAAGAGATCATTCATTCAAAAGATCAGGTCTGCGGTGGGTGGTGCCTGTGGCTCAAGGAGTAGGGTGCGGGTTTCATATATCAGAGGTGGCAGGTTCAAACCTGGCACTGGCCAAAAACTTCAAAAACTTCACCAAAAAAGAAGAAGAAGAAGAAGAGCAGGTGTGCTGGAAGAAAATATCTGAGTTCCAAAGCTCAGAATAGAGATAAACACCTACATATATTTTTAAAATATTATATTTTCTTTAGAGTTTTTTTTACATGTAAAGATCAAGGTTCATAGTAAGGGTCATGTACTTTTTGTATAAGCCCACCATCAAGGCCACTTTTGTGAAATTTTTCAGTGAAGATTATTTTTTTCTTAAACCATTAAAAGTATTGTCATGTCCTTGCCAAGAAGTGTCAAAGAGTCCTTTTTTGATATCATTGAAAAAGTTGAGTAAACTATTTTTTTTCAAACTTCATTCTTCCCTTCCCTGGGAAGTCAATTTGACCTTTCTTTCCTTTTTATATATTTTTCAGTTTTTTTCATTTGAAGAAGAGTAAACTGGTTTACACAAAATGTGACTTTACATTGTGGTTTTTATTTAAGGACAAATACCGATTCAGAAACAGGCCCCAAATGCCTGCGGAAAACAGGCTTTGTCCAGGAGATTTTTTTAAAAGTGTTCCTTTATATTTTTCTGTGATTTAAAATGTTCATTGTCACAATGTTGGGGTGTATGGCACACCTTTTGGGTGCAGAGATCCTACTACAAGAGGATCTCTACCTAATAAATTCAAATATTATGACTTGGTACCATGGTACCCTCATGGTAACCTGAAATTAAAAAAAATAGAATGTTAATTATCACCTATTTCTGTGCTTTTCTGTTCAGTTCTTTAGAATAAAAGTGTTGTGATATCTTCATGAGATATATTTGTGGGGTATAGACCCAAACAGGGAAAATTATTTAAAATTTGGTAGGACCAGTCCCATAATATTCAGAACCCAGTGCAAAATGAAAAAGTAAGAATCTCTTGTTAAGAAATGATTAAGACTTTTAAGATGGTGACAGCAGAGCCTTAAACCAAGCATGGAGCCCTCCCAAAGGTGGGGTCCATAGTCACTCCAAAGCCTTGGATGTCCAGGAAACCAGCACTACAATTAGTGTCACCTGTTTCTCGTTCCTCAGGGCACTGCTGACTGTTCATGAGTCTGCTCATCCAGATATTTTAGAATTGTGGTCTTGAGTGAGATGAAATTTAAGAGAGGATACACCATTGGGATGTAAGCCTATGGAGGTAATACACTGCAGAATTCTAGGGAACACGACCTGCATTCTTAGTCATCGTAGATTTAGATGATTATTGTGAGGTTTTGTGTGTGTGTGTGTGTTTTAACTTTCCTGGAAAATGACCAAAAAAGTGCCTTGCAGAGGCGCAGCATTTACTCAAAGATGATGCTATTTGGGCAGGCAATCTGCTGCTTTTGCCAACTCTTTGCCTTGTCATCTACATTTCCTCTTACTGATTCTTTTGTCCTTGTGATTGCTATGTGTTCACTTCACACATCCACGTTTCTCTGTACGTATACATCCTCACTTGTGTGTCTTTCTTTTCTCTTTCCTGTTGTCTCCTTTTTGTTTTCTTCCCTTTGTTTTATTCTCTCTGCTCGCTTCAATCTTTACTTTGCTTTTAAAGTCTCACTTCATATAAAGTCTACTGAGAAGCTGGCATTGGAATCTTGGGTTTGTCACCTCTCCCAAGTGTATTCCATTTGCAACCTTCAGTTCTAAATGGGAAAAGGGAGATTTTAACAACTTACAGGAAACCCTTTGAGCAGGTGATTCCTCTATCACTGCCCTTAAAACTATAGCTTAAAAATGATTTTTATATCAGAAGCCTCATCCAAGAGGGTTTATGCTATGACAGTCTTTAAGGTTAGCCCTCAGATGCATGCACTCTGAGTTGGAGGGCAGGTTAGAGATAAATTGGAGATTCTGCTTCACAGGACCAGGTTTTAGGTTTGTTATTATGAACCTGTTGAGTGTCATTCCCATAGTTAGGATGCCCTACTGAGGATACCTCTACCTAGGGTCCATAGGATCAGGACCCAAACAGGGGCCTGGGTGGCAACTACAATGGGGACAGACATAGCTGATGTAGGGAACTAAAAGAGGACATGGTATTAATCGCACACAGTCGTATCCCTATCCCATCAACCCTTTACTATTCTCCCTGTCACCTTGACAAAGGAGTCAGAGGGTCTCATTTGCCTGCTTACCCTTTGCAAAATATTGACTTCTTTCCTTCCTCAGTTCCTTCTCTTAATGATCATTTAAACCCCATTTTATTTGCAAAAGAACTGTCATAAGGAAAAAAGTAGAGTCCTGTTTTGAAAGCCAGACCATCTGCAGAGCTCCTTTACACACTCCAACAAAGTTATAAGTTGGCTGCTGTTGAACATAGATTTCCTATTGTTTGATGCAGTGGAAAACAGAGGCCTCTATGCATTTTGCCTTGAACCTGATCACAGAGGCCCACCAATGAAAGTACTAACACACCATTCCTTGTTTCTCAGCAGGCCTCTAAACTTGCCACATAGCAACACATTGTCTCAAATTTCAAGTTGAACTGGGAAGGTCTTGCAAGCCTTCCTATGAGTTTTAACATCATGTATCTTCTGTAGTGAATGATATGTGTATATATATATATAGGTTTGTATATATATATGTACATATACATGATATGTACATATATATACAATATATATATATAATAAAATATATATATATATTTTTTTTTTCCTGAAAGGGTAGGGTTTTCGTTTTTTTTTTTTTTTTGTAAAGACACAGTCTCACGTTATCACCTTCGGTAAAGTGCCATGGCATCACACAGCTCACAGCAACCTCCAGCTCTTGGGCTTAGGCGATTCTCTGCCTCAGCCTCCTGAGTAGCTGGGACTACAGGTGCCCGCCACAGCACCCAGCTATTTTTTGATGCAGTTTGGCCAGGGCCGGGTTTGAACCTGCCACCCTCGGTATATGGGGCCGGTGCCCTACTCACTGAGATATATTTTAAACTTTTGTATATCTCAAGATTATAAGCCCCTATGAGGCAGCAACCCTGTTTGGACCATCTTGGAACCCCACTTGTCTAGTCCTGAAATTGGCATTTGGAAAGTGCTCAGTAAAGGGGCTTGCTAGTGATAATGATTGGCACGTGAATATAGGATCAGGTGCAGAGATGCATGGAGGCACCCTTGATTTAGTTGCACCTGGGATTTAGAGTAATCTGAGGCCAGATTCTGCTTAGTCAGACTCGACATCTGTAGCTATAATACATTTCTCAGAATAGCCCAGGAGAGAGAAAACAGAGACCCTTGCCAAGTCTATTGATGTCAAGGATGACAACTCCATATGCTAAGAAGCAAGAAACCCCAGCTGCATTGCTCATTCTTGGTTCAGGATGCAGAATGGAAGGGAGGAAGATGGAGCATGCCTGGCATTGCCTCCTCTTGTTCTCACTTTACCCACCAGACCAGTAGAAAGGAATTCTGAAAATCAAGTACCATAAGAATGATTTTTTAAAAACCCTAAGATTCGATGTTAGGCAGATCCTTGTTAAATCCCAGAAAAGCTCATTTTTAGCTCTTGTAGGGAGAGTCTTGAAAGGCCATTATTTGGACCAATATCTTTATTTTTAAAAATGGAATCTGCTGAGCTCTGAAAGCCTGTAGTGATGAAGCATGCCAAGGAACACGATTTGGAAAACTGCTGTTTTTTCCAGATCTTTTGGTCAAGAAAACACGTATACATGGACTATAAAACAAAATTTAAAAAAATATGCACTCTGGTTGCAAAATGTCCTGGTTTGGCTATTTGTGATGTGCTATTACTTATTTTTATTTTCTTTTTAGTTGAGAAATAGCACAGGTCTGTAGAAGAAATGGCTAATAAGTCCAGGTCCAGGAAAAATGACAACTAGGTCATCCAACCTGTGACATGTTTGCCTCCAGCCTCCTCTTGTAGACAGCTGTTTCTGTATCCTTCACAGAACCCATGGGCCCTGAATGAAGAGTATTTTACAGAGTTCATCCTCATGTTATCTCACTGAAGTGTTTATTGTCAACTTATAAATTCAGGCCACACAACAATGACAACTACTTGGGAGGCTGAGGCAAGCAAATCACTTAAGCCCAAGAGTTGGAGGTTGCCATGAGCTGTGACGCCATAGCACTCTACCAAGGGTGACATAGACTCTGTCTCCAAAAAAAAAAAAAAAAAAATTCAGATGATTCCTTGGAGGCTGGGAAAATGTGTGTGTTTGCTGAGTGCTTGTGAGAGCTTGGAACCTCGGAGGCCCTTGCAGCTGCAGAAGTGTCCTTGAGAGCACTGAGGGAAGTTCTAGTCTGTGCTGAAGTGGGAAAGACCAGGTAGCTGCCCTTGGGATGCTGATGTTCTCCTAGAGAGAGCAGATGGGCTTCCTGCTGTTCTACCAGGGTGTCCTGTGACTTTGGGTGGGCAGTTTAACCTCTCAGAGCTCTAGTGCCTTCACCTTAAACTCTTCATCTCCAAAGGAGACCTTCCTGAAGGCTGTATGCAGCAACTCCAACATTTTCACTTTGTTCCTCTTTTTGAAATAGAAAGAAGCTATTCAAAGAGTAACTTGACTTTTTTTTTTGACCTTAAAGTAAGTACTTGGAGGTTTTTATTTGAGAAACAAAACTGCACAAAACCAAATCAAAGCCTGAAGCAAACTATCCTTACCTCATGAAGAAAAACAACTAATTTTTTTTTTCCCCTGGTGGTCTGTGCAGCATAAAGAAAGGCAGAGCTTTAAATCCACAATTGAATCTGAGCAATCTTTGCAGCAGGTCAAAGGTGTTATTAATTTGGTGTTCTCTGGGGCCATGTCCTCTTCTCTCCTTGGGACTTTGGAGCCAGTTGCCATCCAGAATTGTTTTTTCTTTATGAAGGAAGAAAATGAATAGGCGGTGAGTCTAGCTCTTCTTCTGTCTTGTAGGAATTGTTGAGCACCATTGAGACATTTACCCACTAAAGACACATCTGCTGTGTGCCTGGTACTGTTTTGGTCACAGGGGATATTGTGTTGATATGAAGAGTCCTGTTCTCATGCAGTTTAAGTCTAGAAAGTGAGAGAAGTAGATAATTGACAAGTAAACAAGGTAATAATCTAAGTTGTTCAGATTGCTACTAAATCTAACTAGATTTAGATAATCTAAAAAAGACTTGGGGAGAGGGTGGCGCCTGTGGCTCAAAGGAGTAGGGCACTGGCCCCATATACCAGAGGTGGTGGGTTCAAACCCGACCCCGACCAAAAACTGCAAAAAAAAAAAAAAAAAAAGACTTGAGAAGAGTGACATAGATTGATGTCAAAGAAGGGCCCCAGATAGGAAGGAGCTTTTCAGTTTGGGTGATCAGAAGCCTCTATCTGACAAGGTGTGCAGAGAGCTGAGCCTGGATGATATAGAGGAGCCATTGCTTGTCCCCAAATTGGCCACTCATGTTCTTTAATGCCAGTTATAAAATGAAACATGAATACAAAATTGGGTAACTGCTATGGAACACAATTTACCAGTTCCTCAGTAAGTTAGACATAGAATTATTACATGACCCACTGGTTCTACCCCTAGGTACATGTATATCCAAGAGAATCGAGAACATTCAGAGAAAAACTTGTACATGAATGTTCATAGCAGCACTAGCTACAGTAGCCAAAGGATGGACCCAACCCAAGTGTCCATCAGTGAAAGAAGGGGGTCCTTACAATGGAGATATTTAGCTTTTAAAGGAAGGACGTTCAATACATGCTACAACATTGGCGAGCTTTGGAAACACTGAGCTAAGTGAAAGGAGACAGACAAGAAGGGCCACACCTTGCATAGTTCAGTTTCTATAACGTGCAGAATAGAAAAATCTATAGAAACAGAAGCACGGGTTAGCTACTGTTGACTAGGAACTGGGCTGGGAGGAGTGGGAAATGGGGAGTGACTGCCACGAGTTTCCTTTCAGGGTAATGGAAGTATTCTGGAATTAGGCAGCAGTGATGTTTGTACAACATTATGAATGTGTTTGATGATCAATTGTGCACTTTAAAATGGTTAAAATGGTAAGTGGTATGTGTATTTTACCACAATTAAAGAAATTAAGTCCAAGTGTTTTTCACACAAATCTCTATTAAGAGACATTTATATATGCTTGGAAAGAATCATGAAAACTAATTGTAGCTGTCTGGCTTAATTCTTTATTTTAGGGAGGATGGGAGAAAGTTTTATTTGGCATTTTTCAGGACCACACCCTTTGAAAGGAGCCTTTCACAAGCTTGTCAAAATAGAATTGAACTTAAACACAGGTGTGCAAATATTCAGCTGTGCACATCTAAATCATTTAGAAGTGAACAGGATTTTTTTATACATGGGCCTCCCCAATGCACTGTAATCTCGAATTGTTTTCTACACATGCGCAATGAAACAGATTCAGCCTCTGTCTTGGGAAATGACTTCAACATTCTGATAGAAAAGGGGTTGATCTCATCTGTGAGTTTGCTGCCTGCTCCTGGGATCTCAGTGAAAAGAAAAAACTTTGAAGTTAAAGAATGGATGTGAGGGCAGCACCTGTGGCTCAAAGCAGTAGGGTATCAGTCCCATATACCTGAGGTGGCAGGTTCAAACCCACCTCCAGCCAAAAACTGCAAAAAAAAAAAAAAAGAATGGATGTGAGGAGTTCATATTTCTTATCCAAGAGCATCAGCCTAGGAGTTAAAACAGGATTTGGACAGGCCTCCCAGAGCCAAGTTGAAGATGTGTCTGTGGATTGAGGCAGCACAGGGGTGGAGGCGGAACACTGGCCTGGCATTCGTGGCCTGATTTAGGTACTGGACTTACATGCCCTTACCTGCTTTGTGTACCCTTAGGACATCATTTTAATTCATGTATGTATGTGCTGTCTGTAAAACTTAGCCTAGCACCTACTTTCTAAGGTAATTAGAAATGGAGAAAACAATTACAAATCCACCTTTGACCAAGCTCTAAAATAGTAACCAAAGCAGTGGTGGCCTATTTCTCAGTTGAGTTTGGTGTGCCAACCATTTGACAGTTCTTACAGTGGGAGAAATGAGTGAAAATTCTGCAGCCTAGAAAAATTATTGATGGCATCTAAAAAGTTTGCAAACCTTTGGTAGGAATGATTGCTGTATTCCTTTGTCTTTTAATAAGTTTTCAAGTAACAATTTACTGTCTCAAGTCTTTATTACACTGTTCTTTCTTCAAGTGACATGAATAAAATGCTAGCCAAGCTTTTTTGTTTTTTCTGACGTTTTTTTTAATAGACAGGTTCGAATGCAGTGGTGCAATCATAAGTCACTGGAGCCTCTTGACCACCAATTTTTCTGATCTATATAGTTATTAGTAGGTGGAGGTATATTTAGTTACGTTTAAAGGAGGGGTAGATTTGATATATTTAGGTTTAGTTACAAAGCGTTCCCCCAGTCTAGCTTAGAAGATGTTGAGACTAACAATCCAGATACTTCCATATAGGTTCTGTCTACCCAAACACTAGTAAGTGGTGACTCCTTACCCCCACCCTGTGCATCTTTCTTTTTCCTTTTCCTACCACATTCCAATTAGAAAAAAGCAACAGCTATGTCTTGCTTAAGCAGTGTTTGGGTTTCCTCAACAACAAACACGTGAGAGAAGAGAAACTCAGTCTGTTCTGTTTGTTTGAGGCCCATTGTCTACTTTCGTTTTGACCCAGTTTCTTTAAAAGCTGGGCATAGAAGGGGAATTTCAGGCCTCACAGGAGACCATCAATGGATGCTTTCAGACACTTCTCTGAAACATGTGCCTCGGTGGTAATTACTTGCCTAGGATCCTATATTCACCAAAAGGAATTTATTGTTCTCCAACAGGATGAAAAAGAAATCTTTTTAGCTGATTGTGAAACTTGGAGCTTCACCCAACTGCAAGGACCTTGACTACAGGTTTAGGATTTCACGTGCAGATGTGAAGGCTTACTCTTTTTTTATCTCCTCTTACATGGAGGACCATCATTGTTAGGAGGAGGAGGGGGATTTAGAGCCTAACCAGGCTTGTAAAAATGATGCCAGTGACTTTTAGTGGACTATAGTGTTGACGACAGAAAAACATTACTAGTACGAGATTTATCTGAATCCTGCAGGAAAGGTGTGAATGCATTAAAGGCCCCCTAACCTGACACAGCTTGCTCTGTATAGAGACGTGTACACTCCATGTTCTTGAGACATTCTCAAGGGTTTTTATGCAGGGAGTGTATTCCTTTCTGTGTACAAGTGTGTTAATGATGGGGATCTGTGCATGCAAGAGAATGAGGGAAAGAATCCGAGTATGAATGGTTGGGCACTGAATACTCCTATTAGCATCCCCAGGACTAATGATCATTCCAGCCTTTAACAGCTGGCCTGGTACAGGCACTGACCAGTCAGAGTGGGTGCCAACTAATGGAGCAGGGCACTGAACAGCCCATTTTGTGCTGAGCTTTTAAACCCTTTAGTAATTAAGTTATGGGGAGATAGGAGAGGCATCCTACAGGAGGAGCCCAGGTGGCCAGGCCAGTGGGAGGGGGGCCTTAGGTGCTGGTGCAGTGTGGATCTAATTGAATACTAGCACATCAGCTGCAGCTCTGGAAATCTCTCTGTACCCTAAACTGCTCAAGTAATTCCTTTCAAGATGTAGCCTCTTTGGTGTCCAAGGCAGCTGGTGGTAGTGGTGGTGGTGGTGTTTGGCTATATTTCTGTTTCTTGGAGAGTTTGCTCGCGTGATAATTTGTGCAGACATCCCTGGCATGCCTCTGAGTACTGTCTGGTTAGAACACGGCCATTTGTGCTCAGCACTCTGTATGCCTGTGGTGTTTAGTGGAGATTGAGGCTGGCTGACAAGTTGGAACCCAGAAGATTTTAAGTCCTATCCTGCCACATGTTGGTGACTTTCAAAGCAAAAGAATGCAGGAGAGTCACTGGAACTTGAAGATATTGGAAGTAACAGTAAAGTTGTTGGTGAGATGTTTGTGCAGCGAACCTAACAGGTGCCCCAACTGGGCCTCACTCCTGGCTGGGAAGGCAGCTTTGGAGAAAGCTGAAATTACTGAGAAAGTTTGCTTCTTTTGAGTGCCACAAAGGACTCCAGTGCTGGAAGAGACACTGCCACCTGTTGACCGTGGTCTTTAAAGACATTCTCGTGTGCTCCGTCACAGAGACATTTTTCTCTTCATTAGGTCACTACCTTCAGAGAAATTTAATGCAATTAAAAAATAAGCACATAGTTGAATACCATAGTCTGGTTAAGCAAGATGTTTCTGACTGTGCAAGCTAACTTTTTTTTCTATTTATGAGAGCAGCTTATATTATATTATGTGCATACTGAGCCATGACGTGACTGTATGATAATATAATATAATACTGGCACTTTAGGTGGACTGTTGAAATAGGTCTGCAGGGTAATACGTTTTCAGCAATCCCTTACAGTGCACGAACTATCTCACAGCTTGGGTTGTACCCTTACATCTTCTGCTAAATATGTTTTCTTCACTTGATCCTCACGAATGTCATTCTGAATTAAGAAATACTGTTTGCTTTCCATGGTTCTGTTTAAATGCTGCATTATGTTTAACTCTAGCATGCCCTTCATGATAGAATTTTCTAAAGGATCAGAGTAGGGCTTGATTCCCACTGTTTCCCCTCACTCCTCGTTGTCGGCTGTTGATGGAATTCAGTATGATCACACAGAATTGGAATAAATTGAGCAAAGTCCTGGTTTTATATAGGGCTCTCTAATCATGGGGTGCCTTGGAGAGCACGGTGGGGCCTCTTCCCTCACTGCCTGAATCCTGAGTCTTCCCCATATTTCCTAGTCTGAGACTGTAGAAACAAAGACCTCCTTGGGCTGTCCAGGTGGTGAAGTTGAGTTCTACTTGAATCCTGCCTGTTCCAGCAGAGTTCATTTCACAAAAGCTCATTGTCCTTGTCTACACTAGTTGGAGTTACTTTTCTATGCAGCAGAAAGAGGAGTGTGTAGAGAGGTCAGGGATACTGGCTCTGGAGCTGTAACACCCAGGTTTCAGTCTTTCCTGAAGCCTTCCTGCCTCCACTAGGGGCTCCTCTTCTGTGCCCTCATAGGGTAACACTCTGTTCTTCTTGTGCTGACATCATTATATTAAAATTCTCTCTTTCCCTTGACTGTGAGCTTCTTGAGTTCAGATACCAGGTGTTAGTCATTTATGTATCTCTAGCTTTCAGTATAGTAGGGATTTAATAAATATTCATGAATGCAAAATGGAAAGCAAATGAACCAGCCCATAGTAGGAGATTTAAAATGATAAGTCAAAAGGTGAGGATTTTCCTTTTCTAAGGAATACTGTGTGGGGAAAAAATGGTATGGATTTAAGTTTGTTTGTGATTAGGAGCAATAGCATGTTTTTAAGACTAACAAAATTGATGTGATCAGAAATAGAATATAGGACTTAAAAAGTAACATAAAAAAATACAGATTCTTAACATTTAAAAAGACCTTAAAAAATTACCCAACCTAGTAACCTAATTATTTTTATTTTTTAAGAGACATGGTCTTGCCATATGGCCCAGATTGGTCTTGAACTCCTCCTGGCCCCAAGCAATCTTTCCACCTCAGCCTCCCAAATAGTGGGACTATCGGCATGAACCACTCAGTGGTTTTTTTTTTTAAAAACCACTTTTAAAAAAAAAAAAAAACACTAATTTTTTTTAGTACAATTTTTTTTTTGTTTGTTTTCATTGTTGTTGTTTTCTTTTAGAGATATGGTCTCAAATTTCTGGCCTCAAGGGATCTTCCTGTTTCAGCCTCCTGAGTCTCTGGAATTTCAGGTGCACACTGTGTCTGGTCCAGCAATCCATTTGAAAGTCTACATTCTTTAATAACTTTTTTATTAGTAGTTGTTTGGCTTTTGAACACCTGCCAAGGCCTGCTCTGTTTTTCCCAATGAACTAATATCCTCTGTAGCTTTCATTCCCAATTTTATCCATTTGGTGGTACTCAGATGAAGTATTGCCTCTTTTCATATCATAATCTTTCATTTATTTCAAAAATTGCCATGCATCCCAACTCATACTTGCCAAATAAACAAACCTAGTTCATTTAACCATTCCTTGTGTGGTACAATTTAGAGTAGTACCCTGGTAGCTAAGTTCAGTGGGTGTACATCCTTAAAAAATGCATCACTGGAAGTGAACATGATATTCCAGGTACATTCCAGAGTAGAAAAGGTTTATTACCTCCTTCATTCTAGAAACCACATGCACATTAAATGTAACCCTATTAGATTTATTGATAGCTTGGTTTTTTGATTCACGTGTGGCTTCCTGTTGCTACATTTTCCTACGCTGCTGCTTAAATCAAGGATCTCTCAACCTCTACTTAGGTAGTTCTTTATTTGGACCCAAGAACAGTATGTCTTACTAGGTCTACCTACCTCTCATGTCTGTCACACCTCTTTTTGGATTCATCTTGTGCCTTTTGACATATTTGCTACTTTTCTCAGCATTGTGCCCTGAGGTTTGATGGGATTACCCTTTCTGTCTGCATCCAAGTGCATGCCGAAAATGTTGAGCTGAACAGGCCAAGGATAACTAGAAACTTCTCTTGAGGTGGATGTCAACTTTGAAAATGGTTTATTACAAATTTTAGTCCTCTTCTCATAATTTATAAGACTATCATACGAGATCTTATAAAATATATTGTTGAAGTCCATATTTTGGTACAACCATATAATCAAAGGGACAAGTAAGTATAGGCTGATATGGCCAATACTAAGTAAAATTTTGCTGCCTCCTGGTGACTACACTTTTATTTTCCTTGTTTCTTATGAGCTATCTAATAAACTATTTGTGATTTTCTCTAAGATCTTCCAAGGTGATCTTTGTATAATTTTCAGAATCTAACTCTTCTTCACTTTGAAAACATGAATGACATTTGCCAGTCCTTCAGCTTTGGGCACGTCTTCCATTTTTGATGATTTCTCAAAGATTTCTCACAGGGATAGAGCATTAGTGATCTCTATTGCAAGGACTCATAATACCCAGGGCTGTGATTCTGAGCCTATGTTTAATTTCACCTTAAGCCTATTGTCTGATTTTATCCAGGCCTCAGATGTCAGGGCCAAAACTTGTTTTCCTTCTTTCAAGTTGTTACATTGCATGTACAAAAGAAAAAATTTATTTTTATGGCAAAAGTTCAGAATACTTCATCTTCCTATAGCTTTCTAGTTATGTGAAATGCATAGGGCTGAGTGTGTACAGTTCTTTCATTTGCAAGGGAACTTCTTCAAGTAATAGGACTTATTATAGTACAAGGATGAAGTTGGCAATAATGGCAGATATGACCCTTTGGAAACACAAAATTGAATTAAGGAACAGCCAGGAGATTATTTTCTTGTATGTGGATAGGTGGTAGAAAAAGAGATAAACAAAATAAAGAAAAAAAAAATAAAGGAAGACATAATCCAGTGAAAGGATTCTTTGTTCAAATCCTAAATATTCATTGACTTCTAAGCTATGTGATTGAATTTCTTTTTACTCTCACTAGTTGGACGTAAAATACACCTTATCTCTCCTGAATGGCTGGGATGGGGATGGAATAGATTCCAAATAAAACCACAAACTCTTCTCAATTTGACATCGGGATGTATACTGAGCAAAATTGTGAAAAGATAAGCTTGTCTTTCTTCCTTTTACTTTTTAAAAAATTATGATAAAATACATATATGAAATTTTAAAGAAAGGAATATCCAGGACTTGGAAGATCTAAGGCAACTTGGCACCAAGAGTTCTGTGATTTGCCACCCAGCCCCATGTCAGAAGCAGCCTCAGGCCCCTTCTTTGCCTTGTCTTTTATTTCTATGCTACCAAACACCTGAGTGACTCTTCTCTGACTCAGAATTTACATTTACCCCAAATTCAAACTTCTGGCTCCATCAGGAAGTTCACTTTGCCCACTACATTTTGTGATCTGTTCCCTTACGCATTATCTTATCCTGGGATACTTTAAACTGGAATAATGTAGGAAAGGCTCTGTCCAAAGATCAAAATAAATAATCCGTTTTTGTCTTCAGGTTTTTGCTTTTCTCCCTACTCACTCCCCCATTCTGAGAAAACATGGTAATGTCTCTAACTGTGTGAGCCATCACTGCTAGTCTCGCCCATGGCCTCTCTCTAGGTGACTGTTAACCTTGTAGCTCACTATGTTCTACTCCACCCAGCCCCAAAGTACAGGTGCACACCTGCTCAAAGCCAGCCAGTACATGGGCTGGCCAGCAAAAAACTTCTTTCCCACCCAGGATAAGCTTCTCAGAGAAGGATGATTCCTTCTCTCTGAGTAATATTTACTGAAAAACAAGAGTAAGAACAGGCTGGGGTAGCAGGAGCAGAAAATGAAAGGCCAACAGGAAACAATGAGAGACCAGAGACTATGTATTATTTTCCTAAGGAAAAGGGATAATCAGAAAAATAGTAAACATTAATGTTCTGAGGGGCTTGGGGAAATTATTTAATATCTCCCACAGTCTTTGGACAGATCCCTATAATCGTATGTATAAGTATTTTGTGCCTTTTATAGAACTTAGCCCTGGGGGTAGAGGGTGGGTGGTTTTGTAGGTGAAGAACCATGCTTGTTCCAAAAACTTTGATCTTTAGTCTGTCGGAGGAGTTTCATTCTCCTCTTGCACAGACTCCTTTGGCTACCACCTGTCTGATGGACGCCTCTAGGTCCCCCAGCTGCTCTGGGGTACTAAAAAGTCTCTGCCCTGTTGACAGTGCCCGGCGTACTGCCCATTGTTGGTGACCACAGTGAGCTGGTGGCCAGTGCTCACCAGGTGGCAGGTTCTGCCCTGTACCTGGGAGCCCTCAACTTACCAAACTGGCACCGTGTTCTCCAGAACCACAAATGAATGGGCGCTGCATTCTCTTCTTGTCTGCACAGAAGAACCTCTCCTTCCTTTTGTATAATTCAGTCACATTATCCTGAAGAGGTTACTGTGTCAGCTCCCAGTCGCTCAGAGATGGTGTGAGAACAGATCTTTCAGTTATTTCTTTAGGCTTCCTTCCCGAGGATGCAGTTGTGGGAGATGAAGGTTTTCTGGGAGCAAACTGAGTAATGAACAGAGCACTGTACTCAAAGACACAGCTTCCCAGCCCTCTCATCACTAAGGCTTTGTTTGGGAACCAAACTTGTGGGCTTGCCCTTCTCTCTCCTTTGGGTATTATGTAAACCCCCCCCCCCCCCCGCAGCCTGGCCCTTCCTGCAGACTGACTGATGGAGCCTTCAGCCTGTCCGTCACCCCAGACCAGCCACACCCGAATCCCAGCTGGTCCTGCAACCAAGGCTGCAGCCAGAGCAGCTCCTCACCCTCCCCTCGCCGCCTTAGTTCCTGGAAAAGAAAATACATCAAAAATTCTGATCTCCCTCCTCAAAACGAAGCAAACCAGGTTTCTTTCTCAATACTCTACAATTCAAACTTCTTAAAAATTAATCCTGTCAGAACCTCCTCTGGCCCCTTTCCAAACCCATGAAGTCACACTGAAAGTGATTGGGAAGAAAGGAGTAAATGGGCGTTTAAAAGGATTAAAATGCAGGCGTTCAATTGGGACCTTGATGGGGCTTCGGGAAGGGGAGGGGCAGGGAGGCTGTGAGCGCTGAGGGAGCCGCGGGAGCACTGTGGCTCTGAACCTGGCGGAGAAAAACCATTTTGGGTTCTCAGTAGAAGGAAGGCCATTTCTTTTGATATTTCCCAAATTGCCACTCTCGGGGTTCACACTCTTACTTCACTGCACCTTTTTTCTTTTCAAGCAAGTGCTAATGATTTGGCATCTGAGCACGTAGCTGAATTTTGCTCATAAATCAGTGTACTTTCAAGTCTTTACTCAAACTCAGTATAATAATTTCTTTTAGAACAACTTTTTTCCTTGCTGCTTTTATTGTCACTAAAATCGTATATTGTTTTCCACGGAGTACTGCCATTTGTTTATATTTCCCCACAGTTTTTGTTTTGGGGAGTTTTGTTTTGTTCTAGTGGCAGCTGAAGTGATTTTGAATGTTTGCAGCATGATGTTAATTAACCAAATGTTTCAACCTGGAACTTTGAACACCTGGGCTAACATAAATGGCTGGGAATCAGCGTGGAAATCTTTGGAACAGTGGATGTGGAGGATTTGGGGTAAAGCAGACAGTGGATGGTGAGAAGTTTTATGCTCTGCTCATACTTTAGGCAGCATGTAAACAGATGAGCATGTGGCAGGCTCTTGGGTCCATTTGATTCTCAGCATTAACAGGCACGTCTGGTTTACTTACACGTGAACCGGCAAGTAGCTCCTGGGATATATTTGAATGAGCATAGCTTAGTCTGTTTGACTGACAGTTGACCCTGTTCATATTTCACTTCTCTGTTCTGCAGATCACTGGCCTTCATGATTTTTAACACTTGGATACCCCACAAGGGTTGGTCCTGGGACTTACTAGGGTGTCAAGTGAGATTTTGGTACCCAAATCCCTCCAGTCATCTTCTCTTTCCTCTGGGGTCCTGACCAGCAGAGCACATGCAGAAAGATTCATATTTGAGTAGGAAACAAGTCTCCATTTTGTGAACAACTGAGCAGACAGCTGACAACCTCACATACACGTAAGAATGGGGGCTCTGCTCTGATAGGGATGAAATGAGTCAAAATGGTGATTCCTGTGGAGCAGACCCAAACATTCTTCCTCCAACTCTAAGATGTAAAAGCTAAAACAGATTGACATGGTTGATTGGCCTGAAGCAAGGTTTCTCAAAAGCAGCCTTGCTGACATTGGGCCAGGTAGTCCTTGGTGGGGGGGTGGAGGAGACTGTCATTTCTCTGGCCTCTCTGCACTAGCTGCCAGGAGCAAATCCCCTATTCTCACCTCCTTATTTTAACCACCAAAAAATGATCCAAATATAGTCAAACATCCCCGATGGGTTTTAAAAGCTTTCCCAGGATTCAGTGTGGAGCCAAATTTAAGAATCAGTGTTACAAGATGTGGCTAAAGTGCACGACTTGCAAACCTCCTAATAGGTAAACAGCTCTTGGTTTTAGTCATGTGACTATGAGTCTGTCAGTCGTTCTCAAGCTTTAGCACACATCATTCACTTGAAGGGTTAGAGCGTTGAGAAGGAGATTTTCTGATTCATTAGGTCTTTGAGTGAGCTCTGATTCTGCATTTCCAACAAGTTCTCAAAGTGTGCTGATGCCTCTGCATCAGGGACCACCTTTGAAAACCACTGCCAGTAGCCACCATCACCTCTGCTCTTGCCTGAGGAGGGATGGTCCTGTTGTCCCCTGTCAGTAGCACCACACAACAACCATCATTGAGCTATTTACCAAATACCCTACTTCCTCACTCTGTTCATATTTTCTCCTTTTCTCCATCTTCCATAACTCACTACCCACTCTGTTGCACTGGAGGCTTTTTTACTATCATCCACCTTAACACTTCTCAAAAGTGCTCAGGTTTCCCTTCAGAATTTTCCCATGTCTTTCATATCTTTATTCATTGTATCAGCTTTTCTTCATTTGCTAGCATTAAAGGTTTTAGGAAAATACCTCTTAGTTTTGTTGTTTTTCTATTGCCCTTATTTGGTAATATACCATCAGTGGGGTGTTCTTCCATTTTTACTGTGAGTATAACATGCTGTAATACTTTGTTCTTGAAATAGAATCTGGGGGCAAAGTTACCCATCTAACAACCATTTTCAAACAATGGATGTAATACACCACCAGTGGATATTTCTTCTGTTTTTACTGTAAACATAGCATGCTATAATACTTTGTTCTTGAAATAGACTTTGTAAGCTACAAATCTAACAACCATTTTCAAACAATGAATTAAAAAATTTTGAGAGGAAATCTTAGAATTAGGAGACTGTACAGTCAATATTGCACAGTTTTTTTGTTGTTGTTGTTTGTTTTTTAGTTTTTACCTGTGAGGTGTGATGTGTCCTAAATTAAGTACTACTACTTAAAACACAGTTATGTCCTTTGGAAGTCTGCAAACTCTTTGACTACCAAGGCTATGATTAACATGTCCTCATTTATACATTTCATTAAAATCACCATCCCTCCATAAGTAAAAATGGTGTTAAATACCAGGGCTTTGTAGGGGACTTGCCTGCAGGGTGAGCAGAGGATGTAATTTCCTTATAGGAGGTCTCAGTTACCCTCTACTTGGAAACCATGGAAGCAAGGCTTCCCTTGACTCTTCTCTTAAAACTCAGATCTTCCCAGATAGTTTTGGCCTGCACCTTTCAGATGCACTAACCCTAGGTTTATCCTTTACCCATTGGCTTTGCTGAGCCTCCACTTCACGCTCTGAACTTGAAATCTACAGTGATATATCATTCCCATCTGCTTCTATTATTGCCCCAAATCAATATTTGACCCTCTTGACATTACACTGTAGTAATCACTGAAAAACACCCAACATCTCCCAGATGCTTTTATGATCCTCAAAGAATCTGTTTGGACACATTCTGGAAAAAAATACGTATATCTCAGAAAATGTGCTGGGAAAGGGATTTGGGCTGGAAGCTAGCTAGCCGGGCTCTGGACCTGGCTCTGGCTCTAACTAGTGGTGTGACCTTGCAGAAGTCCCTTCACTTGCCCTGTCACCCTCCTTTTTGTCTAGGAAATGAGGGAGTTAGACCAGGTGGTCTGTAAGCTTATTTCCAGGGCTGCTATTGTGTGACTCTGTGAAGTTACATTTCGCATGGGCTAGGAAACTGTGGGAGCAGAACTGCTTCTGAGGCGTCTAGGCTTCTCCTTAGAGGGGAATAAATTGTTTGGCAAGAGAGACAGATGGCTGCATACCAGTAGAGAATGTCTGGTGTCTTCTCGGTTTTGCCCTTCAGTGGCTAAATAATACTGCATTGGAAATCAAGAAAAAATATTCTTTTTTTCAACCATGTTCATAAAGTTTGGTCCTCAGCACCTATTTTAATATGTGCATAGGTGCCTTTATATGTGAATATGCTGGGGCCTCCCAGAAGGATAACAAGGTGTCCTATTAAATTCCACATGAAATGGAACCATCCTAGGTGTGAAGAAATCTTTAGAATGTTCCTTTTTAAAAACTTCCCAAAAGGCAGGATTAGAGCAAGGTCTGCTACCCAATCTGGTTATATTGATTTTATTTCTATCTTCCCCAACTCCCAAGATTGTAAGAGATTGATGGTTCCTAATGTTGTGGCAGGCTGTTAAGCTTTAACTGATGGCTCCTGGAGAGACAAGATGAGGGGTTAACAGGTAGTTCCTCAGCTGGGCAGATGAGTCTGCCTTAGAGATGACCAGGGGAGAAATGCAGGCGATCAGAGGCCAGCCTGTCATCTTCCTCATGTTTCTACAGAGAGGGATATTTGTAGGCACGGTGTTGAATATACTTAAAGGCTGGATACTCATATTTAAGAAATCAGGATTAAGGAAATCTTGTACAGATGTAAACTTTGATGGAAAAAAATGAACATAAGCATACTGGAAAGTTGAATATATGTGGCCAAACTATTTCACAAGGCCCAGGGTCAGCCATCTTTTACAACATGCTAGCAAAATAGCGATTTACAGAATGAACCCTCATTGTCCACTCCTAGGATGAAAACATTAAAGGGACATGCCCAGGAAATTCCTTTTCCCTTTAATCAGGGTAAAACAGCCTATTGAGACTTGGGAAGTGTATAGGATTTCACCTTTAATCTCCCAGATGTCAGTTTCTTTCCAAGTGGGCATTTCTCTGAAAGGTACAAGTCAGGAGTGCTTTGGCATTGGGTGCAGAATGGCCTTTATCATCTTGATGAGAATTTTTCCAATTTTGTTAACAGTTTATTCAGTTGTAAAACTACAGTGACTCACGTAATTAGAGGTTTCCCTCTGTGTCAACAGAGAAGATTTTTAGAGGTTGGTAACAAGTTGGACAACTTTTCCTGCCACACTTCAAAAGAAGGACTCAACCATGGCAAAATATTTTTAGAATGTCAAAACTGGAATATGGCTGGCTGCTAATCATCCTAAAACCCTTGATTAATTACAAATAAATTGTCCAAGAGTGACAACATTTACTTGGACCTCACTTAAGTTTTACCAGGTCATCTCCGCCAGGCCAAGGGAACAGGAAAAGGGGAAAGATGTTCTTCTCCCCTGCTAATTTTCACTTAAACAAAATAAAAACAAAAACACTTCTGAGCTCACAAAGACAGATGGGCTATCTCGTAAATGTTTTAGCCAATGAAGTAGAATGAAGTGATTTTTTTTGTTTTTTTTTTTTTGCTTTTCCTGGATTTTGTGTCGTCCCTGAATGTGGGCAGCTGAAAGGTGTATATAAAATATTCCTTCGGGAAAACACCAAAGTGAAATTTCTCCACAGCTGTCATAATAATAGATCATTAAATAAATGGTGTTTTTTTAAGTGTTTAAAAAAATAAAACACTTGAACATTTCATTAGCATAAATGAATCACAGCAACTCTTGAAGAGAGACTATAAATTAATTAAGTGACCACAAGGGCAGGATGAAAATCTGAAATTCAGGAGAATTACAGCTATGAGTCCTTTGGCGAGGTTGTTATCTATTTTTCTGTTTCTGAGAAGTTTATCTCCTAATGCTTAGGTTATAGGTTAAAATAGTATCTGGGCCTATGAAAGTTATATTGGGGTATATGTGTGTGTGTGTGTCCTCAGCACTTAGCATGGTACTTGTCTTATGAGATATTCTCCATTGATGTGTTTATGAAATATATGTATAACCTATTATATGCCAGGTACTTCTTTAGGTTAAAAAAACAAGCTTATTTAATCCTCACAATTTTAGATCAACACTCTCATTACCACATTTTATGAATGAGAAAACTCCGGTACAGAAAAGTTAATAACTTTCCTGTGATCACAAAGCTGGGAAGTGGCAGAATGAGAATTTAGATCCCATTTGGTTTTGGAATCCATGATCTGTAGTCCTGTACTGTGCTGCTTTTCTCCATAACTCTTTGTTGAAATGGAACTAACAGTCGTGTCTGAAGAATTGATAAAGGAGATTCACACGTTATTTCGTTCGAGCTTCAACAGTACCCAGTAAGGAAGGTATTGCTATTCCCGTTTTAGGATGAAGAGAACTGAGGCTCAGAGAGATGGATGACATGCCAGTGTCACTGTGCTAGTCAGTTATAGAACAAAGGTTGGGACAGTGACACCCTTGTCTTCAGCCTGACTTGTTTTCCTGCCATAGCTGTAGGGTATAATAACTCTGGGAGGAACAGGAATCCACTGCAGCCTGTGGTCCTGCCCCTTGGATTTCTAGCTGCACTGTGGATTTTCATTTCTCCTAGAGGTCAGCGGCTATCCACACATGTAAGGAGTGGCAGGGATTTGGGCATCAGCATGGGTCCTCCAAACACCAGCTTTTCTGAGTTCCTCCTGGTATATCACTCAGAGGTTTTCTCCCACCATTTCCCGGTGAAAAACCAGCAAGTACTATGGTGGGAATTTACTGGGGAAGTCCCAAGTTCAACTAAAAAATTTTCAGGTAATGCTGCATTGACTGGGCACCTATTTAGCATCTGGGCCTCAGGGTACAGGTTTTCACAGCAGCTGCTACCCCGTATTTTTTACTCTAGTACCCCCTTACTCCCAAGGAGCAAACTGCTTTCTTTTTTTTTTTTTTTTTTGTGGAGACAGAGTCTCACTCTATCGCACTCGGTGGAGTGCTGTGGAGTCACAGCTCACAGTAACCTCCAGCTCTTGGGCTCAAGCGATTCTCTTGCCTCAGCCTCCCAAGTAGCTGGGACTACAGGCGCCCGTCACAGCGCCCAGCTAATTTTTGATGCAGTTTGGCCAGGGCCGGGTTTGAACCCGCAGTCCTCGGTATATGGGGGCCATATACTGAGGCTCATATATGAGCCACAGGCACCGCCCTTTTTTAATTTTTTTTTTTGAGAGAGAGCCTCAAGCTGTCACCCTGGATAGAGTTCTGTGGCATCACAGCTCACAGCAACCTCCAACTCCTGGGCTCAAGTGAGTCTCCTGCCTCTGCCTCCCAAGTAGCTGGGACCCACAGGTGCCCAACCACAACGCCTGGCCATTTTTTGGTTGCAGCCGTCATTGTTGTTTGTCTGGCCTGGGCTAGATTCAAACCCGCCAGCTCAGGTGTGCGTGGCTGATGCCTTAGCCCGTTGAGCCACAGGCACCGAGCCTGTTTGGTAGGATCTTATTAAATATTTTTGCATCGATACTCATTAGTGATATTGGCCTATAATTTTCTTTTCTTGTTGGGTCTTTTCCTGGTTTGGGGATCAAGGTGATGTCTGCTTCATAAAATGTGTTGGGTAGTATTCCATCTTTTTCAATATTTTGGAAGAGGCTTAGTAATATAGGTACTAGTTCTTCTTTAAAGGTTTGGTAGAATTCTGAAATGAAGCCGTCTGGTCCAGGGCTTTTCTTTTTAGGGAGTTTTTGTACAGTTGCTGCTATTTCAGAACTTGATATTGGCCGGTTCAACTTTTCCATTTCATTCTGGCTAAGTCTTGGAAGGTGACGTGCTTCTAAGTATTGGTCAATTTCCTTCAGATTATCATATTTCTGAGAGTAAAGTTTCTTGTAATATTCACTGAGGATTGTTTGAATTTCTGAGGAGTCTGTTGTTATTTCATCTTTATCATTTCTGATTGATGAGATTAGAGATTTTACTCTTTTTTTCCTGATTAAGTTAGCTAAGGGTTTATCTATTTTATTGACCTCTTCAAAAACCAACTTTTTGATTTATTGATCTGTTCTATAATTCGTTTATTTTCAATTTCATTTAACTCTGCTCTAATTTTGGTTATCTCTTTTCTTCTGCTGGGTTTGGGATTGGAATGTTCTTCCTTTTCCAATTGTTTAAGATGTCCCATTA
>CAUYON010017020.1:0-10125 GCA_963573935.1 Arctocebus calabarensis
CCTGTTTGGCAGATACTGAAACAAGGTCCAGAGGAATAAAGATAGTACTAGCCCTCCAGGATCCTGTCACTTGATGGAGTTGACTATCCCTCAAACAGATCATGTCCATACAAAGTTATAAACACTAACAAAGAGCTATACTCAAGCTACAAAAGGAGGAAAAAGAATAGGAACTTATGGGTTTAAAAAAGGCATTCTAGAGGCAATGACACCTGATTTGAGTCTTAAAAGACTTAGCCAGTCACATATCACTAGAGAATTACATGGACTCTCATGAAGGGAGGTTGGAAAGGTAGCACACGGAGGCATTGTATGCTGCCAAGGAGGATCTCCTGTATTCATTAGGCCATGGGGACCTTTTGAAGAGTTTTAGCAGAGAAGTGCCTTGTATTTTGGAGAAATAATTAGCACTGGCAAGATATGAAGGAAGGCTTTAAACCAGCTTCAGCATCATCTGGGAATTCATTAGACATGCAAATTTGGCATGGCATGATGGCTCATTCAGCACTTTGGGAGGCCCAGGTGGGAGGATTGTTTGAGGGCAAGAGTTCAAGACCAGCCTGAACAACACAGCAAGACCTTGTCTCTACAAAAGAAAATAAGAAAAATTAGTTAGGCGTGGTGGCATGCACCTATAGTCCTAGCTACTTGCTGAAGACCAGGAGTTTGAGGCTACTGTGTCCTATAATCTTGCCACTATACTCCAGCCTGGATGACAGAGTGAAATCCTGTCCCCTTAAAAAAAAAAAAAAAAAAAAAGCAAATTATCAAGCCTCACTTCAGACTTACTGAGAGTGCTGGGAGTGAGGCCCAGAAACAAAATTTTAACAAACACTCCACGTGATTCTGATCCAGGCCATAGTTCTGAGGACCAGTGCTCTAAATCAGCAAGGAACAGAATGAGGCAAGCAAGGAACTCACTTTAGGTTCAAAAGTTAAAAGAGTGCCAAAACCTTCAGTAATCAAGGGAAGTAATACTTTAACGTAATATTTTTTAAAAGTCAAAATTAATATAAAAAATCTATGATGAACAAAATATCAAAATTTTGGGCAAGTGTAGTGGCATACACCTCTAATCCTAGCACTTTGGGAGGCCAAGCCAGGAGGATCACTTGAGCCCCAGCGTTCAAAACTAGCCTGGGCAAAACGAAAAAATAAAACAAAAAAACCCACAAACAATCAAAAAACAAAAAACTAGCCTGGGCAACATAGCAAGACTCTTATAGCTACAAAAAAAAAAAAAAGTTTTCAATGAAGGCAGGCTGTTGTTTGTTTTTAGACCCCATACTATTGAGCAATGGGGACAGCTGGTTCCAATCAGCATGAGGTTTCCAAGGTCCACATGGCTATCACATTCCCCATCAGGCAGTTTTATGAGGACTGACAAAGGTGAGTGAATAGATTAGATAACATGGGGTTCAGGCCCAGTCTATGAGGCCTGTCCTGTCATTCCCACAGAATGTCAAGGTTCTCCACATTCAGAAGGACCCCACACTTAGAAGGATTCCACATTTGGTTTAACATTCTGCTGTCACTGTTCGGAATTTTAAATAATTTTTAAAGAAGATTCTCTGCAATTTCATTTTGCATTGGGCCCTCAAAATTTCTCTGAAATTGTTTCTGGATATATTTTTTTCTCCTTCAAATTTTTCATAGACTGAATTCAGTCTTCTTACTGTTGTTGCAGAACTTTTACTAACTTTTTCTACTTGGTTCAAAATATGAGGGGACATTTTGGTACGTGCATAAAGAGCACACATTTTTTTTCTTTTGCCTCTGTTTCCAGTGTGACTTAGCACAGTACAGGTTGGGAAGCATTTTTTGATTGTCATGACTCATGGGTACTAGTGCCATCTAGTGGGCAGTGGCCAGGTACACTAAACATCCTACAAAGCGCAGGACGGTCCCCCAAGCTGGAGAGTCATTTGGTCCCAATTGTCAATAATGCTGAGATTGAGAAACCCTGCTCTATAAGGACAGGAAAGTTGTTAACAGTGCCTTAAATTTGGGCAATGAGAGCAAATATGGAACTTTCTAGAACGTGATGATTAATCAGCTAGGAGGGAGTGGAGTTTGAGAGTGTGTGAGGGAAAGAAAGACCGTTAGAATTTTTGCTTGCTTAGGACACAAGTTGTGTAGAAGTTTTAGGAGGAGGAACTAGGTAGGTAGAAAGAAGGTAGGGAAGAAGAGATAGGGCATCAAATGGAGATGTTTGTTTAAGGGCAGGCTACTGAAGTTCTGAATTTAGAGATTTTGGAATTGTCAGCACGTATGTCCACTGCCTCACCCACAACCTCTGGGCAATTCCATCCCTGCTGCCTTAGAGAATGGATGACACAGCCAAATCAGGGAAAAATAAAGGGAATTTTTAGCACTTGAAGTCCCAAATGAAACTTCTGGAGAAGAAATTTCTGGAGAAGAAATAGTTTTATGAATTTCAAATATTTAAGCTGAGGGTATAGAGTTCATTGTCATGCTTTAAGTAACAGGCTGGAGGGTGGCCCCCGTGGCTCAGTGAGTAGGGCACCGGCCCCATATACTGAAGTGGTAGATTCAAACTTGGCTCTGGCCAAACCACAACAAAAAAATAGCCAGGCGTTGTGGCGAGTGTCTGTGGTCCCAGCTACTCGGAAGGCTGAGACAAGAGAACCACCTAAGCCCAGGAGTTGGAGGTTGCTGTGAGCTATGACACTACAGCACTCTACCGAGGGCAATAAAGTGAGACTCTGTCTCTAAAAAAAAAAAAAGTAACAGGCTGGGGATCATAGGCAAGGATCTAAGTACTTTTCTCTGAGAGAAAATAAAGATTCCACAGGTGGGAGAAGAGGAGAAAAAAGGGATGTGGAAGAAGGAATGACTGGGACATGGGGTTGGAGCAGAATCAGCACCCAGACTTCTCTGGCCCCATCTAAGCAAGTATCACGGAGCTGCCTTTCTGGATTGCACAGGGAGCTATTCATGGGGAGGTCAGCTGCCAGCATTTCCCTGAGGAATGCCTGTGGGCAGCTCTTTTTCCCAGTAGCTCAGGACATTTGTAGGCCCAGGATACTGGGAAAGCCCCATCGCCTATTCTTGGATGGAGCTGCAGGCAGCCCCACTTCCTTACAGTAATCTCCCACTATTTGGGTGTCATAAGTAAGTTTCTCCAGTATTGTTTCCGATGGTTTTTTCCTTCTTCAATTTTGATATCAGCAGAAAGTGAATTCAGTCATTAATACCAAATATTTTTGACTTTGTTTATTACCGCTAATAAAAGGCGAGGATTTTATTGTCATTGTTTAAGCTTAAGGAATACATTTTATAGCTACAAGATAATTGTCTTATATTTCCTGATTTTTAACACCATTTATTTATTTATTTATTCATTCATTCATTTATTTTCTATAACTCTGCCCCCATGGGTGCCTTTAAAAACAAAGATGTTACCTTATTTCACATTATAGCCCTAGACCTTGGTACAGCACCCAGAATATAGCAGGTGTCTGAGGGGACACTATGGTGAGCTGCTCAGGTCCCCTTCTAGGATCAAGGCACTTGTTTACCTGGATGCAGCCAGAGTCTTCTGCTATGGTGGAAGTATAGTGGTCCCCTTGCCACCCCAGGTCCAGAGCTTCCAGCTGGACTGGCTGAGGCTTTTGTTAGGAATTTATCCCAATTCAACCCCTTCTGGCCAGTTCTGTTTCCCTCAATCCCTTACAAGTGTTGTCCTCAAGAGTACTTCTCAGTAACCCTGACTCATGCAAATCTCTGCCTAAAATCTGTTTCTGGGGAACCAAGCTAAGACAGTGTTTGATAAATATTTGTTGGATAAATGGATGAATGGGCACTTCCATTGTAAACTGTGCAGTTCCTTACTAACCTGGACAGAGATATAGTGGAAAACTTCTGACCTTTATTTGTACATTTAACATTTTATTTTGTCATCTCAAGCCCTAAAAGTGAAAGCCTAGACTCAAATCAAGACCCTGGGGTCATCCATGACTTATATATGATAGTATCAATGCCCAGTTGCTGCAGTTATATTGTCATTTGACCACCAGATGGCAGAGGTGACATTTGGAAATCCTCTCTGGCCCTGGGTCATGTTCCAGGATTTAACATCAAACTCAAATTACCCTTTTAGCACCATTAATTCCCAAGCCTTGGTAATTATTGTATTGTTTCATTTTGTCAGAAAGTGTCATTGCCACATTTGGTCTCATTTGCATATACAAAAGAGTTTGGAATATAATGGAAAGACCCCTGGACTAAACATCACCAGCCACTGCACAGAACCACTAGCTCCATTTGAACATATTTGTTCTTTAGTTAAAATAATAAAAATAGCAATTGGTGGGATCACACCTATGGTGCATCTTAGCAGGTACTGGTAAAACTTACTAAATGTAGAGTATCAATGTCTTCATATAGTGATCAAGAAAATGCCATGAAGGCTATCTCCAACAGTATGATCAAAATATTTCTGATTGTATACGAAACACATTCTGCCCTATGATTGCACCAATGTACACAATTATGATTTAATAAAATTATTTTTAAAAAAAGATAATAAGGATTAAATGTGTCATAAGGGCAGGGCCTTAACCAACAGAACTAGTGTCCTTATAAGAGGAAGAGACACCAGAGACCTCTGTCTCTCAGTGGGCACAAAAGAAAGACTGTAGTCTTTCTACAGTGTGTAGGCCTATTTGGCAGTATGTATCATATACTTTGCCTTCATCTTGATTAGTAGGAATTTTGCCTAAGTAACAAATTGAACAAGGATGAAATTTTATGTGTGTGATCTTTATAAGACTGCTTCAAAGAGGAAAAAAACGTAAAAAGACCTCAACTTGTGTGTCAGTGCAAAACTGGTTGATAAATAAGATATAACCAACAGCGAACTACTGTCCAATCTATAAATTGTGATGTCAGAGAAAGATACCAATATTATGTAGTAATAGTAATAAATGGCTAATATCTTATGAATAAAACAGACTAAAAACTGTAGGCATAGTGTGATGTCAATGTCTGAAGATAAATAAAGATATATAAAGTCACATAATTCCACTACTCCAGAATATTTTTTTGTCATTGCAGCTGCACAATCAGAAGATACTCCTAAGCAAAATTTAAAACTCAGTCTAAACTACATTTGTTGGTTATGTAATTCTCCATAGTTTCATACATTTCAGGGCTCATTATGTTTGATGGCAATTAGGCTAAAAAATGCTCTAATTATTCATGTCACCATCATATTCAAATTACCCATATATTTGATGAATGCACATGCTTCAGTCACAAAGGAAAATACTGATTTAATACTAATTAAAATTACTAACATGTGAATTCATCAAGTTCAATAAAAATGCTTTCATAGCTTTATTCACTTCTTAAAAAAACATTTTGGTTTTTAACTTCTTTAACAACTGCGTGTAATTGATGTTTAACTTTTGATGTTTTGATTGCCTCTTTAGCCCTTATACCTCCACAACTCCAGCACCCACAAAGGTAAATTCACTATGTCTGCCATTTAATCAAAGACTACCATGCCTGAAAAAAGTTCATGATACATAATGAGAAGAATTTATTAGAACTGACATAAAGGTTATTATTAGTAGATAGGACATTAGAAGAGTCATCAAGGCTGAGCACGATGGCTCACGCCTATAATCTCTTGAAGAGACTGAGGCAGGTGGATTGTTTGAGTTCAGGGGTTTAAGACCAGCCTGAGACAGAGTAAGTCCCCATCTCTAAAAATAGCCAGGCATGTGGTGGGCACCTATAGCCTCAGCTACTCCAGAGGCTGAGGCAAGAGGATCACTTGAGCCGAGAGTTTGAGGTTGCTGTGAGCTATGATGCCACAGCACTCTACCAAGGGTGACAAAGTGAGACTCTATCTTAAAATAAAATAAAATAAGTTACCACTGCAACCCATAAATTCAAATTAGCCTGTAGAGACATGGAAGATATTTAAAACACCTGAACTGCACTTTTGGAGCTTATAAACTACAATGCATAAAATGGAAATAAACTAATGGGATTAATGGCAGAAAAGAAATTGAAGATGAAAGGATTAGCAAATTTGAAGACAGCACTAGAAACAACCCAAAAAGAAAAATAAATTTTTGGAAAATAAATACCATCACCAAACCATGGGGCAAATTTAAGTGCTTTGATATGTATTTTCAAAGGCAGTGAAAAGGAGGGAGATTAAAAAAGAACCAACATTTTTTGAAAAAGTTATCACTGAAATTTTTCTAACTTTGATTAAAATTATCAACCCACACATCCAAGAAACTCAATGAACTTCTAGCAAAATAAATATGGACAGAATTACACCAAGGCACAAAGATAGATCTTAAGAGTAACCAGTAGGCCATTAGCATATCTTCATTTGAAAAGTTTCTGTTCATGTCTTTTGCCCACTTTTTAATGGAGTTGTTTGGTTGTTTCTTGCTGATTTGCTTGAGTTCTTTGCAGATTCTGGTTACCAGGTCTTTATCACATGTATAGCATGCAAACATTTTCTCCCATTCTGTGGGTTGTCTGTTTGGTCTTTTGATTGTGTCCTTGGCTGTGTAGAAACTTTTTAATTTGATTGGGCCCCATTTATTTATTTTTGTTGTGGCTGTGATTGTTTAGGGGAGTCTTCTTCATGAATTCTTTGCCTAGGTTAATATCTATAAGAGTTTTTCCAACATTTTCTTCTAGGTTTCTTAGTTTCCTGCCTTAGGTTTAAGTCTTTGCATCCATCATGAATTAATTTTTCTGAGTGGTGAGAGATGCAAATCAGTCTTTTATATGTGCCTGTCCTGTTTTTCCAGCACCATTTATTGAACAAGGATTCTTTTCCCTGATATATGTTTTTATTTGTTTTGTCAAAAATCAGGTGAGAAGGCTCAGCGCCTGTGGCTCAACGGGCTAAGGCGCCAGCCGCGTACACCTAAGCTGGCGGGTTCGAATCCAACCCGGGCGTGCCAAACAACAATGACAGCTGCAACCAAAAAATGGCCGGGCGTTGTGGCGGGAGCCTGTAATCCCAGCTATTTGGGAGGCGGAGGCAAGAGACTCGCTTGAGCCCAGGAATTGGAGGTTGCTGTGAGCTGTGATGTCATGGCACTCTTTCCAGGGTGACAGCTTGAGGCTCTGTCTCAAAAAAAAATCAGGTGAGAATATAAGGATGATTTCAACTCTATGTTCTCTGTTCTGATCCATAGGTCTATATCTGTTTTTATGCCAGTACCAGGCCGTTTTGGTTACTATAGCCTTGTGGTATAGCTTGCAGTCTGGTAAAGTGATGCCTCCTACTTTGTTCTTTTTATGAGGTGTTGCATTGAATCTGTAAAGTACTTTGGGTAGCACAGCCATTTTAACAATGTTGATTCTGCTGACCCATGAACATGGTATATTTTTCCATCTGTTCATATCATCCATAATCTATTTCCTCAATGTTTCATAATTCTCCCTATAGAGGTCTTTCACCTACTTTGTTAAGTATATGCCTAGGTATTTCATTTTCTTTGTTGCTACTATGAAAGGTAACAACATCTTTGATTTAATTCTCAGCTTGACTTTTGTTGGCATATATGAAAGCTACTGATTTGTGTACATTGATCTTGCAACCTGAGACTTTGTTGAATTTGGTTATCAATTCCAGGAATCTCTTAGTTGAATCTTTTAGATTTTCTAGATATAAGATCATATTGTCAGCAAAGAGTGATAGTTTAATCTTTTCTTTCCCCTTTTTGACTCTCTCAATTTCTCAATATCTCTATTCCTTAGGGAAATGCAGATCAGGACCACAAACAGATATCACCTAACTCTAGGGGTAATTGTTGGCATCAAAAAAACCCAAAACCACAAACATGGATGGATGTGGAGAGAAAGGAATACTTATTCACCGTTGGTGGTAATGCAAACTAGTACAACTTCCATGGAAAATTATAAGGCGATACCTCAAAGAACATAAAAGACACCTACCATTTGATCCAGTAATCCTATAGCTGGGTATATACCTAAAGGGAAAAAAAAGTCATTTTATTAAAAAGGACACCTGCACTTGAATGTTTACAGCAAAACAATTCACAATCACAAAGACAGAGAAGCAACCCAAATACCCACCAATGCATGAATGGATTAATAAAATACAGTACATGCATTCTATAGAGTACTACTTGGCCATAAAAAAATGGTGACTAAGAGGCACAGGTTGGCTGACTGGATACAAAAACTCAGGCCAGATATCTACTGAATACAAGAAGTTCATCTTACCTTAAAAGATAAATATAGACTCAGGATGAAGGGATGGTTATCTATAATTCAGGCAAATGGAAATCAGAAAAAAAGTAGGTATTGCTATTTTATTCACAGATACAATAGGCTTTAAACCAACAAAAATAAGAAAAGATAAGGATGGTCACTTTATATTTGTTAAGGGTAATACTCAACATGATGAGATTTCAGCTATTAATATTTAAGCACCCAACCAGATTGTTCCTCAATTTATAAGAGAGACTCTAACAGACATGAGGACATGAGCAACTTGATTTCCTCCAGCACTATAATAGTCAAGAGATTTTAACATCCCCTTGGCTATGTTGGATAGATCCTCCAATAACAAACTAAGCAAAGAAATTTTAGGCTTAAAATTAACCATTCAACAACTGGATTTAACAGACATCTATAGAAAATTTCACCCTAACAAAACTGAATACACATTCTTCTCATCAGTGCATGGAACATCCTCCAAAATTGATCACATTTTAGGTCACAATGCTAACCTCAGCAAATTTAAAAGAACTGCAATTATTCCTAGTATCTTCTCAGACCATCATGGAATAAAAGTTGAACTCAGTAACAACAGGAATCTGCAAACTCATACAAAGACATGGAAACTAAATAATATTATGCTAAATGATAGCTGGGTCATAGATGAGATTAAGAAAGAAATTATCAAATTCTTGGAGGAAAATGTTAATGAAGACATGAACTTACCAGAACCTATGGGATACTGCAAAGGCAGTCCTAAGGGGGAAATTTATAGAATTGCAAGCCTTCCTCAAGAGAACAGAAAGAGAAGAAATCAAGAACTTAATGAGACATCTCAAGCAACTGGAAAAGGAAGAGCATTCCAACCCCAAACCCAGCAGAAGAAAAGAAATAACCAAAATTGGAGCAGAATTAAGTAAAATTGAAAACAAAAGAATTATACAACAGATCAATTGATAAAAAAGTTGGTTTTTTGAAAAGGTCAATAAAATAGATAAACCTTTGGCTAGCCTAACCAGAAATAAAAGAGTAAAATCTCTAATTTCAATCAATCAGAAATGACAGAGATGAGATAACTACAGACTTCACAGAAATTCAAAAATACTTAATGTTACAAAAAACTCTATTCTCAGAAATATTAAAATTTGAAGGAAATTGACCTAGAAGAATGCCACCTTCCTAGACTTAGCCAGGAAGAAGTGGAAATGTTGAACAGGCCTATATCAAGTTCTGAAATAGCATCAACTATACAAAATCTTTCCAAAAGAAAAGCCCGGGACCAGACAGCTTCACATCAGAATTCTACCAAACCTTTAAAGAGGAACTAGAACCCATGTTACTTAACCTTTTCCAAAACATAGAAAAAGAAGCTACCCAACACATTCTATCAAGCAAACATCACCCTGATCCCCAAACCAGGAAAAGACTCAATAAGAAAAGAAAATTATAAACCAATATCACTAATGAATATTGATGCAAAAATATTCAACAAGATCTTAGCAAACAGAATCCAGCAACACATCAAACAAATTATGTCAGGACCCCAATGGCCTGGTCTCGGTCACCGCAGGAAGGAACCAGGTGTGACACGGATTAGAAGTACAAGCTTGCAGGAGGCAGGCTAACCTTAGTTGCAGGGTAGCCCCCGAGTCCCCTCCGCAATGGCTATTTATTAAGGTTATGTACAACAGGTGTGGAGAATTCAGGTAATTACCTATGAGGGCTGCCTGTGTAAGGATTGCCACGTGCTCTCCTCACGTGTTCTTTCCCCACAACCCTCATGAAGAACTACTATGCATCAATGTTTAACACATGCGTACTAGTGAGTGACCGACCTTATCTCATTCAGGAACACTGAGTTACTTGGGGGATGGC
>CAUYON010017021.1:0-12370 GCA_963573935.1 Arctocebus calabarensis
GTCTTTATATAGTGATCAAGAAAATGCCATGAAGGCTATCTGTAACAGTACGATCAAAATATTTCTGAATGTATATGAATCGTGCCCTATGATTGCACCAATGTACATAATTATGATTCAATAAAATTATTAAAAAATAAAAATAAAAAAAGAAACAAACTCTGTGAAGTTGTTCTGCTCTGTCAGCAGCATCAATCAGGGGCAGGGCTGGAAATGAATGAAACACCCTACCCTTCATTAAGCAGCCGAGGTAGTCAGGCCTCACCTCCCCGTGCTGGATAACAGCAGAGAGTAGCAGCCTGACTGAGGAACATAGATCTCCCTGTAACTCAAGCAGCTGCAAAATCCCTGGAGCATCTGCTCATTGTAGGGAACTGGGTCACAGCCCTGCAGGGTTACCAGTGACTGTGTGTGACAGAGGTGCCAGGTGAGGAAGGAGACATTAACCTTCCCAGACTAATTTATTTGCTGGGTGGGTACTTCTGACTTCACAGAGGACCAGAGTGAGTCATACTCAACTGCCAGCAGACCCTCCCTATCTACTTGCTGAAGACATTTTGAACTCTCCCACCTAAGACTGGTGCTGACTGGGACAATTGATTTGGACCTCTTGAACTGGGCCAATCACCAGAGAACTATCCAAAGTGGTACCCTGGGTGTGTGGTTGTAGAAAGGTTTGATTTTTCCTTTTCCAGTTGTTGCCTATGGGGGCTGGGTTAACTTAATTGCTGGTAATTCTCCACAGTTGAGACTTCAACCCAGAGTAACTGATTCACTAAGGTAAGAGAGAGACCATGAAAATAAGACAGAGCCACTTAGTCACACCACACCAAGAAGGTCCCCAGTTTCTCAGACCGTAGCACTGTATGGATCCTTGGCAAAGCTCTAGGGGAAAAGGTACAGACACCAGTCCCAGCTTTGGGGCAATGGACTGGCCAATCACTACTCCTAGAGCCCCAACCCAACTCCTCCTTATCTGTATGCCAAACAGTATAAAATAATCATGGGGCAGAATCAGCAGAAAAGCTCTGGTAACATGTATAACCAGAGTAAATCAACTCCCCCAAGGAATAATTTGGCTGACACAACTGAAGATCCCATTCATAAACACATGGCTGAGATGTCAGAAACTGAATTCATTTGGATTGCAAATAAGATCAATAAAATAGAGGAAAAGTTGGAATTAGAAATTCAAGGAACATTTCAAAAGTTGTCTCAAGAATTTAAGGAGTTCAAAGACAAAATCACCAAAGATTTTGATACATTGAGACAAGAATTTGCAGATCTCAAAAATCTGAGAAGTACAGTAGAATCCCTCAGTAACAGAATGGAGCAAGCAGAAAAAGGATTTCTGACATTGAAGACAAAGCTTTCGAACCCTCTCAAACTTTCAAAGAGGTAGAGAAATGGAGGGCAAAAACTGATTATTCTCTCAGAGGGCTCTGGAATAATTCAAAGAAAACAAATATTTGCCTTATATGGATCCCTGAAAGTGATGAAGTGGCTTCACGAAGCACAGAGTCCTTTCTTCATGGGATTATGAAAGAGAACTTTCCAGACATGCCAAGAGATTCTGAAATTCAGATAGCAGACAGTTTCAGATCCCCAGCACAACTCAACCCAAATAAGACATCCCCCAGGCACATCATAATTAACTTCACTAAAGTTAATATGAAGGAGAAAATTCTGAAAGCAGCCAGATGTGATAAAACCATAGCCTACAAAGGGAAGAATAGTAGAATAACTGCAGATCTCTCGACTCAAACCTTTCAAGCTTGAAGAGGATAGTCATTGACTTCTAATCTCCTAAAACAAAATAACTTTCAACCCAGGATTCTGTACCCAGCTAAACTGCATTTCATTTATGATGGAGAAATTAAATATTTTACTGCCATCCACATGTTGAAGAAATTTGCCATACTAAACCAGCTCTCCATGATATTCTTAGAACTATCCTCCATAATGACCAGTGTAATTCTCCACCACAAAAGTAAACTCACTCAGAAACTTTTGATCAAATTCCAACTGCGACAGTGGCAATAAGGTTAAAAATGTCCACTGGAATTTTGAAAGGTTTATTAATATTCTCCATTAACATGAATTGTTAAAATTGTCCTCTTAGGAGGCACAGGTAGGCTGATGGTATACATAAACTCAGGCCAGATATCTGCTACATACAAGAATCTCATCTTACCTTAAAAGAGAAATATAGACTCAAGGTGAAGGGATGGTCATCTATATACCAAGTAAATGGAAAGCAGAAAGAAAGCAAGTGTTGTAATCTTATTCGCAGATACAATAGGTTTTAAACCAACAAAAGTAAGGAAGGATAAGGATGGACACTTCATATTTGCTAAAGATAATACTCAATATGATGAGATTTCAATTATTAATATTTATGCACCCAACCAGAATATGCCTCAATTTATAAGAGAAACTATAACAGACATGAGCAACTTGATTTCCTCCAGCTCCATAGTAGTCTGAGATTTTAACACTCTTTTAACAGTGTTGGATACATCCTACAAAAAGACGCTAAGCAAAGAAATTTTAGATTTAAACTTAACCATTCAACATTTGGATTTAACAAACATCTACAGAACATTTCATCCTAAAAAACTTAATACACATTCTTCTCATCAGCCCATGGAACATACCCCAAAATCTATTACATCTCAGGTCACAAATCTAACCTTAGCAAATTTAAAAAAATAGAAATTCTTCCTTGTATCTTTTCGGACCATCATGGAATAAAAGTTGAACTCAGTAACAACAGAAATCTGTATACTCATACAAAAACATGGAAGCTAAATACCCTTATGCTGATGATAGATGGGTCATAGACGGGATTAAGAAACAAATTATCAAATTTTGGAGAGAAAATGACAATGAAGACACGAATTATCAGAACCTCTGGGATACTGCAAAGGCAGTCCTAAGAGGCAAATTTGTAGCACTGGAAGCCTTCCTCAAGAGAACGGAAAGAAAGGAAGTTAACAACTTAATGGAACATCACAAACAACTGGAAAAGGAAGAACATTCCAATCCCAAACCCAACAGAAGAAAAGAAATAACCAAAATTAGAGCAAAATTAAATGAAATTGAAAACAAAAGAATCATACAACAGATCAATAAGTCAAAAAGTTGTTTTTTTGAAAAGGTCAATAAAATAGATACATCTTTTGCTAACCTAACCAGGTTACTAACAGGGACTGCCTTTGCAAAAATATTCAACAAGATCCTAACAAACAGAATTCAGCAACACATCAAACAAACAATACACCATGACCAAGCGGGTTTTATCCCAAGGTCTCAAGGCTAGTTCAAAATACATAAATCTATAAATATAATTCAGCACATAAACAAATTAAAAAACAAAGACCATATGATTCTTTCAATTGATGCAGAAAAGCTTTTGATAATATCCAGCATCCCTTCATGATCAAAACACTTAAGAAAACTGGTATAGGAAGGACATTTCTTAAATGGATAGAGGCCATCTATAGCAAGCCCACAGCAAACATTATATTGAATGGAGTTAAATTGAAATCATTTCCACTCTGATCAGGAACCAGGCAAGGTTGCTCCTTGTCTCCACTGCTCTTTAACATTGTAATGGAAGTTTTACCCATTGCACTTAAGGGGAAAAAGGCAATCAAAGGTATCCATATAGGGTCAGAAGAGATCAAACTTTTACTCTTCACAAATGATATGATTATATACTTGGAAAACACCAGGGAATCTACTACAAAATTCCTAGAAGTGATCAAGGAGTATAGCAGTGTCTCAGGTTACAAAATCAACACTTATAAATCTGTAGCCTTTAATATATACCAACAATAGCCAAGCAGAAAAAACAGTCACGGACTCTATTCCATTCATAGTAGTGCCAAAAGATGGAATATTTGGGAGTTACCTAACGAAGGAAGTGAATGATCTCTACAAAGAAAACTAAGAATCTCTAAGAAAAGAAATGGCTGAAAATGTTAACATGGAAAAACATACCATGCTCATGGCTGGGAAGAATCAACATTGTTAAAATGTCCATACTACTCAAAGCCATATACAATTTTGATGCAATCCCTATTAAATCTCCATTGTCATACTTTAAAGATCTTGAAAAAATAATACATTGTTTGATATGGAATCAGAAAAAACCTTGAATAGCCAAGACACTACTCAGAAATAAAAACAAACCAGGAGTAATTATGCTACCAGACCTCAGATTATACTACAAATCGATAGTGATCAAAACAGCATGGTACTGGCACAAAAACAAAGAGATAGATGTATGGAACAGAATAGAGAACCAAGAGATGAACCCAGCTACCTACCATTATTTGATCTTTGACAAGCCAATTAAAAACATTCAGTGGAGAAAAGATTCCCTATTTAACAAATGTTGCTGGGTGAACTGGCAGGTGACCTGTAGAAGACTGAAACTAGACCCACACCTTTCACCATTAACTAAGATAGACCCTCACTGGATTAAAGATTTAAACTTGGTAGTACCTGTGGCTCAAAGGAGTAGGGCACCGGCCCCATATGCCAGGGGTAGCAGGTTCAAACCCAGTACACGCTAAAAACTGCAAAAAAAAAAAAAAAAGATTTAAACTTAAGACATGAAACTATAAAAATACTAGAAGAAAGTGCAGGGGAAATTCTTGAAGTAATTGGCTTGGGTGAATATTTTATGAGGAGGACTCACCAGGGAATTGAAGCAGTATCAAAAATACACTACTGGGACCTGATCAAACTAAAAAGCTTCTGTACGACCAAGAACATAGTAAATATAGCAAGCAGACAGCCCTCAGAATGGGAGAAAATATTTGTAGGTTATTCCTCCGACAAAGGTTTAATAACCGGAATCCACACAGAACTCAAACGTATTAGCAAGAAAAGAACAATTGATCCCATCTCAGGATGGGCAAGGGACCTGAAGAGAAACTTCTCTGAAGAAGACAGGTGCATGACTTACAGACACATAAAAAAAATGCTCATCATCCTTAATCATCAGAGAAATGCAAATCAAAACTACTTTGAGATATCATTTAACCCCAGCAAGATTAGTCTACATCACAAAATCCCAAAACCAGAGACGCTGGCATGGATGTGGAGGAAAGAGAACACTTCTAAATTGCTGGTGGGAATGCACACTGATATGTTCTTTTTGGAAAGACATTTGGAGAATACTTAGACATCTAAAAATAGATCTGCCATTTGATCCTATATTTCCTCTACTAGGTATATGTCCTGAAGACCAAAAATCACATCATAACAAAGATATCTGTACCAGAATGTTTATTTCTACCCAATAATCGCTAAGTCATGGAAGAAGCCCAGGTGCCCTTGGACCCATGAATGGATTAATAAATTGTGGTATATGTGCACCATGGAATATTGTACAGCCTTATAGAAAGATGGAGACTTTACCTCTTTCATGTTTACATGGATGGAGCTGGAACATATTCTTCTTAGCAAAGTATCTCAAGAATGAAAGAAAAAGTATACAATGTACTCAGCCCTACTATGAAACTAATCTATAGCTTTCATATGAAGGCTGTAATCCAATTATAGTATAAGAATATGGGGAAAGGGGCAAGGGAGGGGAGGGGGGAGGATGAGTGGAGGGAAGGTAATCAATGGGATCACACCTATGGTGCAGCTTAGAAGGATACAGGTGAAACTTACTAAATGTAGAATATAAATGTCTTAACACACAATAACTAAGAAAATGCCATGAAAGCTATGTTAACCAGTTTGATGAAAATATTTCAGATTGTATATGAAACCAGCACATTGTACCCCATGATTGCATTAATATACACAGCTATGATTTAGTAAAAAAGAAAAAGAGAGAGAAATGTATTTAGAAATAAAAGGAAAAGCTCATTTAGTCATGAGTGAAGTAGGTTTTAGAGTCTTGAGTGGAAAGTCCAGAATTCTGGAAACTGATCCAGAAGAGTTTTCCTGGAGTAGAGTCCATAGTATAAGAAGTGCCTGAAGAAGGAGTCTAAGTAGAAGCCCCATATGAGGGACATTTGTTAAATGCCTAGGGAGGGAATCAAACCAAGTAGAACTTGCTGGCCAGGATTGCCATTCTCCCATAAGTGGAAACTAGAGCCCCCACCTAGAACCTCAATAGTCAGTATACCAAAAGTTCCATTTTGGTCTGAGTAAGAACTATCAGATTCTGACCTAGAATTGTTTGTCTCTACCTCATTTGATCACCTAATGAGGATGTTCTCCCAGAAAGCATCAAAGTTACATATTAAGTTTTCGGAAATATACATTAAGTTGAGCACCCAGGAGGCTGTAACAAACTGGTCAACATGTGGAGGTGGTCAACATAAGGAACTAGGCCTACTGTACTGAATGTGAATGTGGTGCATGTCTGGTCTATGAACTTAGGTCAATTTAAAGAGATGGTCAATGAAGAGATGTGGTCAACTTTGGAGGCTCCAGAGCATAATTAAAAACAAAATCTTCTTCCACTCCAGAAAACCTCTCCATAAAGATAATAAAGAAAACGGTGTTATTATGGAATAAGCATTAAACTAGAATTTGATACACATCACAGGGCAATCCACTAAGAAACTAAAAATACAGAAAAGAAATCAAAGCCTTTTATAAAGCTGATACAACTCAATCTATACAATCTCTAAATAGACAAGAATTACTCAAGTCAGACTTGACAGCACTATTTATTACATATGGTTTATCCTAAATTTGCCTGTTAATTGGGGCGACCATCTGTGTTAGTTAATTGTTTTCAAACAAAGAAAAATAAATATTTCATATCTTTTTTGACAGAAGGTAGTTTTGCAACTTGGAGCCAGGCACCCACTGAAGTTAGGTTTCTACCCTCCCACAGAAACTGGGATGTCAGGGTACTGTTTCCCTTGATTTCCCTTATATTTCAAAGTGATGGTTTCAGGTCCTCAAGAAAGGCATTTGGATCATAAAGTTGGTAGGAAGCTTTTTTAGTTTCTAAAATAATTAACATACATCCTAAAAATACAAAGAAAAATTATAAACTTTCTATAGTAAATGCTCTAACAAAGGAATGGGAGACAAGTCTCTTCCTTTATGTTTAACAAGAATTAAGCCCTTTTTTCTGTATTAATCTGAAATCCAAACAATTAAGCCTCTTATTGTCAATTTTCACTTGTTCTTACAAAGTGCTCAGGGATCCCTGTACCTGTATGCAGTGGTATAGAGGAGTCTCTATGCTGGTGGTATTCATGGTTGCAGTGCATGACCATGGTAGAACTCTCTCACATGGGACAGCAACAGTGATGGCCATTCCAGCAATGAGAACAATGCTTAGCCTGTAATACTTGGTTGATAAAATATTGAAAAAATGATAACAAAAAGAAGATAATCTGACTTGTGGCTTAATTAAAACTTCACGTGTATAATGCATTTTAATGACCAGTGTCATGATTTGAGTCATTAAGAAAAATTTACTAATGTAACTATTTCTCTCCCTTAGGGGCCAACCTGTCTCTTTTGTACCTGGTGGATTCTCAAATAATTTTTTCCTACCTGTACTGGATTCAAAGACTCATATTTTTTTAACTAGTGCATGAGAATTATAGCTCTATCCCGCAATACCCAGAGATATTTATCAAACCAAATGAAACAAAAAATGGAAAAGTACCTCTAAAAGTTAAAGTGAAGTGTTACCATTCTTGGAAATGAAATGTATAGTAATAATTCAAAGAATGATCATTCCAAAAGACACACATATTAGGCTTTCCAACATATATTTAAGTTGGACATTTGACTAGGTGCTATTCTCTGAGAATGTTGACTGAATTAGCATGTTAGAAGAGGGTTTGCAAAAGCATTTTTAATTGTAATGCATTTCATGTTTCCTTATAGAAAGATAACACATAAACAGCAACATCTTGGTGACTAACCTCAGAAAACTTAAGGTTTGGCCAGGGATGGTAGCTCATGCCTGTAATCCTAGCACTCTGGGAGGCCTTGCTTGAGCTCAGGAGTTTGAGACCAATGTGAGCAAGAGCTAGACTCTGTCTCTACTAAAAAAAAAAAAAAAGAGAGAGAGAGAGAAAAGAAAAAAAATCTAGGTAGGAGTTGTGGTGAACTCCTGTAGTCCCAGCTACTTGGGAGTCTGAGGCAAGAGGACGACTTGAGCCTAAGAATTTCAGGTTGCTCTGAGCCATAATGACACCACAGCATGCTAACCAGGACAATAGAAAGAGACTCAAAAAAAGAAAGAAAGAAAGAAAAATTTACGTTTTATTATCTTTCCTAAGCACTTCTGACTGGCAAAAAACAAAACAAAACAAAAATGAACCAAAAAATAAAACAAACAAACAAAAGTCCTCACATTTTTCAAATTCCACTTGCTGGGACACTGGTTATAGTTAAAATCATCTATATCTTAAGATAAAGCTAATTTTTTCTCACATTATTATCTCTGCAGACATAAAATTGAAATATCTGATTTGATTTTTTATTGTATAACTTGGCTCTTACAATCAAATCACAAATTTCATCTGAGGAATTTATTGGGGAAAAAGTAACCTCTGGAATTTATCCAAGAATATGTAAATATGATCCAACTCCTAAATATTCCCTGTTCTTATCTAAGATTCTGGATAATTAAATTTATACTTAGAATGATAATCCTAAAGTTTGAAAGGTTTTCAAATTTTAAATAACGTTGCCAATGATATTAAACAGGATTTTAGTGATACAATGATTCCATTGCACCCCATTTCTTTGGAAATTAATGATCTAGGTGATCTACATAATCTTTGTAATGTAGTAAATTCTAATTGAGAAAAATATTCAGTCTATTAAAATATTCTTCCTAAACACACTCCTAAAAATACACAAGCTTACTATTCAAAATATTTTTGATCATATCAAGAAAATATTAATATGTAGATGTGTTGATATAAGAGTGAGGGGATTTTTTTCTTCTCATCTAAAGTTTCAAACATACTAAAAGGAACTCACACTAGACAGGTTTACGGGGGAAAGTATATAAATTTATTAATATGTGTAAAAACAGGAACTATACTATATACATGTGTGATCATGTGTGTGCGCATGTGTTATTCTTAAAGTATAATTTATGCTGGTAATAAAGAGTGGTTGAAATAGTTTGTAAACATATCAGGAGAGATTCACCTTCTAACAGATGGTGACTACAGAACTGTGGTTAATTCCATGTTAATAATAAGCTCCTTGAGAACAACAAGGCTGGGCTTCACAATAGAGCAGTGGGCTGTTGTCAAAGATTAAAGGACTAGGTTCAAGGACTGTGTTCAAGGTTGGTCTAAATGGATCTCCAAAGTGTTTCCCATTGGACTTTATACTACAGACAAACTGTCATGTTTTAGTTGGTCCATAACGTTCCTCAGATGAATGTACAGACAATGCCCTGGAAATAAAAGCCTTCTTACGAGAAATGCCCTTTCAAATCTGTGTTTTAAACATGAAGAAAAATAATAATAAAATAAAATGTGTTACATTGAATACTGAATTCAATCCCATGATAACACAAAAATGCCTGGAAGATTAAAGGTATCTGTTTAATTCAGGAAAGGCTCTACCAAAAAGGGAATGGAATTCAGCTTAGGAAGTTTGCTTATAAACACATTAATCTGACATTAGTTGTCAGTTGTGCTGCTTCCATGTGTTGAAGCTCCCACCACAATCTTAAAGGTGCCTCAAGCTCTCTCTGATCTTCCTTTCCATCCTCTGGCTCTCACAAAGCACAGGAAAAGGTTATTCTCTGAAATTCCCTTTTCTGCCTAAAGTCTGGACCTGCCCAAGAAAAAATCACCTCTAGTCTCTTCTTTAATGTTTTAGTCAATGAATTCACATCACAGCAGGAAAGACTAAAGTCTGTCCACAGACTTTTGTCACAAACCATTGTCTGCTCTGTGAGCCCAAAGACTGTCCCAGGCCATTGTATGTTCTCCTAATCCACTGAATTCCTTTAAAAATCATTTATGATAACCCTGAAATCATCCTCGCTTCCTATAGTCCTTGTCAATTTATTTTTTAGCAAGTCTTAGTAGGGCAAGAGGGAAATTTTCCCTTGGCTATTACATGTGTTTAATTTACTCTGGATGCTCAACCTAAACGTGAACTTCAACAGATCTGCCAATTCAGATGTCAGTAGGACTATTGTGGAGAAATCTTTATAATGTGCATAGTAATAGTACTAGGGACATTTCAGTCACAGATGTTAACAGTGAATCAAAATTGGGAAATATGGGCAGCTTATAGAAAATAGGAATGTGACCTAAAATAAAATTTTAAGGCTCCCCTTAAGTGGCTGGCTCCATCTTAGCTAAAAAGATCCCTAAAACTGAGTTCCTAACCCTGAGAAAGGACATCATGCCTCCTCCCATCTTAGAGATGTCCTTTTTAACTCATTAATAGGCCTAAGGCTATGCAGGACCTCTTGCAGGTCCTCAATTTGCACAACAAATTGCTTGAGTCAGTCCTGTACTTCATCTCTAATGAACAGAACCTTTATCTTAAGCATTCATTTAAACCGATTTCTGGTCTTTTAGGTTCAGTCTAACTCTTTCATCCAATTGTCAGCTCAGCCAATTTTCAGCTAAAAAAATCTTTAAATCTACCTATCACCTGTAAGCTCCCTTTGCTTCCAGATGTCCCACCTTTTGGAGCCAAACCAATGTATATTTTCCACATATTGATCTAGGACATCACCTGTAATTCCTGTCTCCGTAAAATGTTTAAAACCAAACTGTAACCCCACCACCACAAGTCTCCTTGCTCAAGGCTTCTTGGGTGTGGCTCTGGGTCATGGTCCTCAAATTTGACTCAGAATAAACTTTCTTAAATTATTTTACTGAGTATGGTTTCTTTTCCATTGACAAGTAGAACTATACACTTATTTTGTAGCAGTTCTTTCCTATAAAGAAAATAATCTCCTAAAAAGAATGTGTAAAACCCTCATTAAAAAGGCAGAATCCCAGGACAGAAAATATGGAAAGGACATTGAGAGGTCAAAGACCAAAAATAAAAGATTATTCCAGGATGTGAACAAAAGGAAACAGTGTCCAGGTTCTGTGTGGGCAACATCGACCTTTATTCCACCCTGTAGTGGGTGAGCCGAGCTTGAGAAAGAAGTCAACATGTGGATTAAGGTGCATGGAATTTTAAAAGATCAGAAGGATGGGTGTTGGCACATTTCCTTTCCTGGGTGGGCATCTGTCAAAAGGGTGGAGCTGGCCCATTTACCTTTCCTAGGTGGGACATCCAATTTGGGCAGCTCCCTACATTTGACTCTATCATCCCCATCTTGTTAGTCTACTATGAGGGAAGATGATGGGCGTGGTTTCTCTTTGACTGCTTCCTGCAGGAGAAGGCAGGTGTGGACTACATGTAAGGAAAGAACAAAAATGGAAAATGGGAGAGGTAAGGGAATGGCAGTTACAGGAATTTTCCTGGGCTTTCAGTTTGAACTGATTGATATCCATGTGAGGCAAGGATACAAGTGGTTGTTTTCTGGGTGACTGCCTAGTCAATAAATCAAGAGATGGAAGGAGGATTGCTGCTCCAGAACTAGGAATTAGAAAATCACAATTAGTGGCCCTAAAGTAGGAAATAACCAAGGAAGCCATGATTCCAGCACCACAAGGATGGAGTAACCTGAGGGTGCAGTAAATTATCATTAATTGCCACCACTGAGATCTCTGTTTGTTTTAGAGGGCCTTCATGGGGCGGCAGCATGGAAAAAGTTGCTCTTGTGTTTATTAGAAAAGAGATTGGCTTACCTTCCACTAATAAAATACTCAGAGTTTAGTTTTCCAGGATAGCATCGAGGGGCATCCTGATTTTCTGGGGATTGTCAGTTTCGCAGCTAGGCTTAAAAGATCAGAAAAGTTGGGGAGGCAGAGGAAGATAGCGGCGGAGACGGTCCTATAGCCCATCTCTCCCAGGTCAGCAGGTGAGAGGGTGGGAGCTCTGGATCTTTCCCCGTATGAACTATTGGAGTGGATGGGCAACTGGTGAGACACAGAGATCGGGAGGATTGGCGCGCTGGAAATATAATTCTTAACTGGAAATGGGTGCAGACTGTTTCCCCCTGCGTGGCGGAGGGGCAGCTGGCCCCTCCCACAGGGAGGACAGCAGGTCCCATCCCACAAGCTCTAATCAGAGAAAACTCCACTGAAGCGTGGAACTCAAAGCTTACCGATCAGAAAGGGACACTACTGAGAAACACGGAGTCCCGGGCAGCCCTGCTGCGAGCCGAGGGGTCCGGACTCTGCCGGACTAACACATTGGAATGTCCAAAATGGCGAGCGCCTTTTCCCCAGATCAATGAGAGGGAGAAAGAATTGGCGATCAG
>CAUYON010017024.1:0-61617 GCA_963573935.1 Arctocebus calabarensis
ATGCCACAGCACTCTATCCAGGGTGACAGCTTGAGGCTCTGTCTCAAAAAAAAAAAATAAATAAATAAAATAAGAATTATTGGCCAATACCTGTTCAAGTACGTGGTTCTAAAAAACACATTATGCCTATCTGCCCACCACTCTATCCAGGGTGACAACTTGAGGCTCTGTCTTAATAATAATAATAATACAGCTACCTAAGCGGATTCCACGTGGTGGGCCCTCTGCTGGGCATTTGTTTTCATTCCAATCTGCTGTGAGGGAGGAGATACAATGGCAGTAAACTGAAGATCAGAACAGTGAAAAGTAATTTAGGCAGGATCACAAACCACAGGGTGGTGGAGCTGGGATTTATACTCAGGTATGTCTGACTCTGAAGCTGCTCTTTTTAACACAATGTCATCCTTAAGAACCTAAAGTGTGTGTTTTGTAAAGACTAAGTGACGTTCTCCATGGCTACAAAGAGTCTGAATTAGTTGTCTTGGTGCAAATGGCTCCACACTGCTCTTTCTTTTGAGTTATGTCTGCATTTTACAATTTTCCCCTTAGGATTACAATGGTAACTATAACTCTTTGCTGTGGTGAGTAAGCCTGGCTGTAGAAAAATGTGCCCTCTATTTCAGTTGATTGCGTCTTATCTCCTTTAAGGCTGAATAAGTTTGCTAGAAAAAAGTGGTCCCAGGTCTTTTGTGTAGCCATGTGGAAGCTGGCTAGTGATTACAATAACACAGTGGTAACTTACTGAATCCCTTCTATAAGCCCCTAGATGCATCCTATGTGTGATCTACTTAATTGTCACTTTTAGACACTTCCTCCCTTAATTTCAAGGTCGCAGGCAAATTTCAGATGATGATTTTGGCCGATAAACAATGCCATGCTTAAGTGAGCTGGTTAGACACTACACAAAACATACATATGTACTCACATACACACACATATCAACACACTCACACACGTAGACACAATATATGAATAGGCACACACACTCAGAAACTCTGATTGTTTACATTGATCTCTATTGATCGTTCTACTTCTGGCTAAATATTGGCAAGGATAAAGATAGGAATGAGAAAATTCAGAATGGTGATGTGCCAAGGACATCTTCAACAGAGTCCTGATATGCTGATTTAGAAATAATTTAACTACTTCTATTAAGTGCCAGAAGGTTTGAAGACATCTTGTTAATCCATATGATCACTCATTATTAAGCATGCTAAGTTCTGAAACTATAAAAGATAGGAAATGTACCTTTAAATGAATGTCTCTCAATTACTCCACACCAGTGTGCTTTGTTCTAATGGTTCCTTTGGAGCCATTAGGTGGTTGATCTGTAGAATATGAGTATATGTTATAAGGCACAACGCAGCTTTGTAATTTTGCAGTTTTCATTGTAAATGTATTCTTAAAATAAATTTTGCTGAAATATCCTGAGCAACATTCATATGAAGTTTTGGGGATTTTTACATATTTATGTAAATTAATGGATGGATTTTTATATTCTTCTGATTTTTTAAAAATTAAATAAGTTTTTCATGTCTGACTTTGAGTTCAAAACAAAAACCAGAAAAAGTGGTTTTCTATCAAGTGGCAAGATGTAACAGCTAGATAGACTAATCTGTCTAGATTTAATTTAAAAAATTATTTATTTATCTTCTTAGTTACTTATTTGAGACGTCTGACCCTGTCCCTCTGGGTAAAGTGCTTTGGCATCATAGCTCACAGCGACCTCAAACTCTTGGGCTCAAGTGATATTCCTGTCTCAGCCTCCCAACTAGCTGGGACTACAGGTGATGCCCAGCTAGTTTTTCTATTTTTAGTAGAGATGGGGTCTAGCTCTTGCTCAGGTTGGTCTCCAACTCCTGAGCTCAAGCAATCCACCCATCCCGGCCTCCCAGAGTGCTAGGATTACAGGTGTGAACCACCGTGTGCAGCTAGGAAAAAGTTTTTAAATGACTTATATGTCAAGTCCCTATAAATTTACTGTGAGCTAAAATCACTGAGTAGGAGTGTGTGTGTGTGCATACGGTGTGTGTACAAGTGTGCATATGTGCTTGTGCGGTGAGCCTAGATGCGGCCTTCTTAAATGCTGAGGTCCTTGAACTTTGGAGATGTGATTCAAGTTTATATTTGGACCTACATTTACAAGTATCTAATAGAAAGTTAATATCTTTAGCATATTTAAGCATTATTTTGTCTTGCTTTTTACTAAACCAAAAAAAATTTGGATTGCAACTATACCTTAGACAGTTATTTACTACTGGAGGACTTAGTAAATTTGTCTTCCCTATGTTCACTTGAAAGTCTTCACACATTATTAAGAGATTTTAGGAGAAATACACAGGAGAGAAGGCAAGACTTTAAAGGACATACATCTCAGCCATTGCTGGTGCTTCAATTTACTCTCTTGAAATCTCTTCTGCCAGTAAAGAATCTGCCTTTATTAAAACAGAGAATTCATAAAAGAGGTAATTTCTCCATTTTTAAGCCTGCATAATATTCCACGGTAGACATATACCATAATTTATTAATCCATTCATGGATCGATGGGCACTTGGGCTTCTTCCATGACTTGGCCTTTATGAATTGAGCTGCAGTGAATAATCTGGTGCAAAAATGAAGCAAAAGCTATGTTGATTGGTTTGATGTAATCATGTCAGAGTGTATAAAAAAAATCAACACATTGTACCCCACATATGTATAAATATATTCATGATCGATGTGTATTTGACTCAATAAAAAAAAAAGAAAAAAAAAGGAACTACTTATAAAACAAATAAACCAGAGAATTCACTACAGCTTAGTTTAGTTTATCCACCTTATATATTCTAGGAACTTTGGACATATTTTGGGGTTCCTTACATTCTGTTTTACACTGTTCTGGATACTTTGTTTTAGGGTTCTGGGTCTCATTAATTATGATCAAAGTGTTATTTTAAAAAATGTAGCATTTAACAAAATTTCACTTTTCTGGTCACCATGAGATGTACTGAAGAAATGATTTATTAGATTCCCAATTTTCAGCAGGATGTCATCTCAGAAAAGCCAGAGGAGATGCTGACGGTGTAAATTTGGAGCGAGAAGCGCGCTGATGAAGAACGTGGAGGTGGAGTCACCAGCGTTAGTGAGTGCACATGACCACGCCTGCTTAGTAATCTGATCCAATAGTCGTTAGAACTGCTGTAAAGAACTACACTTTTGGAAAGGCAAACACAACACTTCTGCAATAAATAGGTCTTCCTCTACAAGGGCTATACTAATCCTTTGGCATGGCGTGTTGGTGGCGGCAGCAGTGGCCTTCATCCACGCTTTAATTGATTGTCCTTGGAAGGTTTTTACTCTTTCTCTCAGGTAATTCTACCGTGCTTCATTTTCTACTCTAGACAGAGTAAACTCATTTCAGAAGTGGAGAACTCTGAAACTTTGTATACTTAGAAGCAGATATCAGTGTATGACTGCCAGTGGCTGCTGTGTGATTTGGGTTCATATGGCTTTCCATTATTTTTAAATGGAATTATACCTATGTGTTTGCAGTAGTTTAACTAGTACAGAAGAGCAGAATGCATGACGTGGTCTCTTCCATTCCTGTTGTTCATCTCATCCTCTAGATGTGACTAGTGTCCATCACCTGGCATGTATCATTCTGGGTCCTTACAACATCCACACACATGTATACATATTGTGTTAATAAAAAGTTATTTTCCCTACTTATACTATTTTGTATTTTGATTTTTCTACTCAAAATGTTTCTAAGATGTCATTCTGAATGACTTTGTTTTCATATACTTTAGTATTTTTATTTCATTCAATGTATTCTAGAATACAGGTGTATCTAATTATTTTACTGAAAAACTATTAGGCTCTATCCAAATTTCTAACCTTATAAATAATGCTGCAACGAAGAAAGTTGTACATAACATCCTTGAACACTTGCAAAAGTATTTCTATAGAATAAATGGCTAAAATTGTATTGGTGAGGCAGTAACTTTTTCTCTTTAAAGCATTTGATAAATTTGGCTGAATTACTCTCCAAAACGTTTTTATCGATTTGTAATCCATCATGTTTATGAGAGTTAGTCAAGTTCATAAATTGAGTTCTAATTTTCTTGTGTAAAAGCAGGGCTTGAATTGCCTTTTTCTCCAGGTTAACATAAGGATTCCTGAGATAGTGCATTAAGCACCTAGCACTGTGCCTGAAAAAGTAGGTACCGAAACGTCTGCCTTCCCCTCTTTCCAGCTGCTCTAGCAAAAGGCAGCAACATGCAGTTAATATTTGGATCTGAATTTTCCTCTTGACTTTTACAGCTGGATTGAGTGCACTGTCCTCAGCACTCTGATACTCAGATCTCCTTCAGTGCCGAGTTTCTTGCCTCAGTTAGAGATAGTTCTGGTAACCATTGCCTTATACTGGTCATTTTCCTTTTAGGTCATATGGTACCATCATAATCGGAATCTTAATGTTTTAAAAGTACTTTTCAAGTGTCTTCTTGGTCTTCTTGTTGTGAATTTTCATTTCCAAGTTTTGGGGGAGGATTGGGATATGGATTTATGTTTTGAATGATCCAACACTAACATGACCACTTTGACTGAGTCTGACAAAAATCATAAAGGTGGCTCCGTGACACTGCAGATCCTACATTGGGACGTCTTCATCCCTATGCCAGCCACCCAGTCCTTTGTTGGAGGACCCAGGCAGTGCTCTGGTATTGCTCTTCTCAGTACCCACACATACTTTGATAACACCCTTACTTTTTAGAATACCTTCTCCACACTTTATGTTTCATGGGGACTTAATTCACAGTTCCTGTTGATTCTCCTTTCAGAGTTGGATGAAGCTTGTTTGAGATGTGAGATGTGATACAAGATCCGCCAGTAAAGGAGAAATGTCTTTCAAGTTTTCAGTGTGTGTGCAACTGAGTCCAAGTTTACAGGTTACCATAGAGAACCATCTGAGCCTGGAACCTGGTAATCTCCAAGTCTAGCTGGGCTTTCTATCAGAATAGTACCCCTCAACCACCTTGTAAATGCTTACCTGCCAATCACCCACCACAGAGACAACTCCTTTAAGCTTTGAACAACTCAGAATATGAAGTTCCTACCATTGTATTGAATAGACACTTCTGTCATGATTGCTCCATGCAGACATGGATTTGGGTGCTATTATAACAAAGATATCTGTACCAGAATGTTTATTGCAGCCCAATTCATAATTGCTAAGTCATGGAAGAAGCCCAAGTGCCCATAAACCTACAAATGGATTAATAAATTGTGGCATATATACACCATGAAATATTATGCAGCCTTAAAGAAAGATGAAGACTTTACCTTTTTCATGTTTACATGTATGGAGCTGGGAAATATTCTTCTTAACAAAGTATCACAAGTATCCAATGTACTCAGCCCTACTATGAAGCTAATTTATAGCTTTCATATGAAAGCTATAACCCAATTACAGCACAAGAATATGGGGAAAAGGGCAAGGGAGGGGAGGGGAGGAGGATGGGTGGAGGGAAAGTAATTGTGGGATCACACCTACGGTGCATCTTATAAGGGTACAGGTGAAACTTACTAAATGCAGAATATAAATGTCTGTACACAATCACTAAGAAAATGCCATGAAGGCTATGTTAACCAGTTAGATGAAAGCATTTCAGATTGTATATGAAACCAGCACATTGTACCCCATGATTGCATTAATGTACACAGCTATGATTTAATAAAACAATTAAAAAATAAAAAAATAAATAAAAAATATTAAAGAGAAATACTTACTGATTTAATCCTTAATAATTGCCTTTTTTTTCTTTTATAATTCTGCCCCTTAAGGGAGGATAAAACATCTGTATAGAGCTGTCAGATACTTTGGGATTCAATTACCTTACTTGAAGATGACACTAGGCTCCTCAGGGTCTGCTCTTTTTCAAATTAAAGCATCCCACTTTATCAGCCATGCCCTGTGCGGACCTTTGTGCATTATCCCTGTTGTGACCACTCTCTTTCCAATGTCCTTTGCTTGGTTAATGACTCTTTCAGAGATTTTGGCCCACAGAAGTGTCTTGTTTGGCAAAGTATCTTTTTATGTGTTTTGTTTTTAAATATAAAAGAAAAGTCAGAAGGAATTTCAATGCCTTCCTGTGGGCATTCCTCAGCTGCAAGGTCCCAGTGGTGCCTGCTGTCTTATTTCTGCCTTTATTCAGGGTAGTCCCCAAGGAGTCTGTGTTTGATGCCCTGCTAAAGCCTCATGTCCAGGAAGGAGCCCAGATACAGCCTGGCCAGCCACAGCTGGTCATGGAGCTTTTTCAAGCTATGAACTTCTCAATGCTACAAATTTAGGTTCGCATATCATGGCACATTTTTTTCCATGCATTTTTAACCTTTAAGTCAATAGTTCCTTTACTAGGCCTTTGAAGCTGGATTTAACCATTTTTACCCTCAAAATAAAGTGTTCACTTTCAAAGAATTACCGAAGAGTGTGTAGTTTGTTGCCAAATTTAAAAATGAAAGAAAAAGAGAAGATTTACAGAACACAGAGTTTCCTTCCAGGTCCAATTCTTAGCTTTATAGGGGTGTTGGGACTTTTCTTACCCCCTTTCACATTCACACTCAGCTTTCCTAGCTCCTGCTTCCCTTCCCAGAGTCCTCCTTCTGGGGCTTCTCAATCGTTCCCCCCTCATTATGTAACAATTGAGTCCCAGCCCAGCTGTGCCAAACCTGCCTACCACACTGTTCATCACTTCCACCAACAACAGACTCCACTTCTCAGCATCTACTGTGCGTGGAAGGCAACAGGTGATTACAATAAACCAAATGTATTTTCTCCCAACACAATAAGGTCCACTGTTTAGAGCTAGGTAATGTGTCTCACCCATCTCTCTCTTTTTACAGATGAGAAAATACAGATCCAGAGAATTCACACTAGTTAATGATGATAACATAGTTAATTAATAGAGAGGAAGTCACAGAACCCTGCACCAGGGAATCCCAGCTTTTGTATATACGACATCAGTGCTTTACACATGAGCTGTCAGTAATTGTAAGTATGATAATTCTGGAGACAGTATTTTAGATATGATCTGATACATACCAAAGTGGATAACTGCATTTCAAGAAAGTTCAATTAAAATTGTGACTATGAGGAGAAAGTTCCAGAAAACGGCTTGTAGGCATTTCTCCAATTCGTTCGGTAGATCTCAGCGTGTCCCGTGATAGGGTGGTCTAGTTTCACCTTTTGTGAGTCTCCGTGTCTCCCTCCTTCTCACCTTCATGTGCCACATAGTTGCTGCATCCCAGACTGTAGTTAAGAGGCCACCCTATTCTTTCTCTACTGAGTTTTGGCTTAAAGCACCTTTTAGATCCCTTGATACAGAGCATTTTGCAAAAGGTAAAAAATTGTGAAGTGAGCATTTCCAGTGACTCTAACATTGGAATCTAATGCAGCAAAATTACAAAATGATGGGATTTTAGAATTGGAAAGACCTTATAAATCATCTAATCTGATCCATCCCTCCTTTTAACCACGAGGAGATTTAGGTCTGAAAAGGTCAGCCTTTTGCTGACAGTGATAGAGCCATTTAGTTCAGAGCCAAGAATAGAACTCAGCTGCCCCAACTCTCCGGCTAGTTGCATAGCTCTATGCGTGTTTTGTGTACAAGCAAATGAACCAAAAGGTCTGTTTCTCAGCATTGTTTTGTTTTTGTTGATAGCAAAGGGATCTTGTGCAAAAGGATTACTTACAGTAATCTCTTAAAATTTTATAATAATCCTTGTATTATCCTGTTAAACTGTTGCTGTAGCTCTGTGCTTAATAGATTGAAATCTATTATTCATAATGCCATCTCGCTCCTGCTCAAATAACATTATTCTTATGACTAAAATTTTATGGATTCATACTTAATTTCATCGAAGAGTGAGATGATAAATTGTAAGACCAAGGGGTTTCCTTTTGTGATTTAAATTCAGTAGGTATTTATCAAGTACCTGTCCTGCATCTGGCATCATCCATGGCACTTTTATGAATTCAGAGGCAACATGTGGAATGGCCCCAGTTAACAAATGTTCTGCTGTGTGCTTCTGAGTGTCCAGAAACAACTAAAGAATAAGACAATGGTGCCCTTACAGAAATGGTAGAGGGCAGGGACCTTGAGGTTAGGCAATGCTGAGTTTGCATTCTGGTTTTGTTTCTTTTTAGTGTTGGAGATTCATTGAGGGTACAAAGAACTAGGTTATATTGATTGCATTTGTTAGGTAAAGTCCCCCTTATAATTGTGTAACCACACCGTGACCGCATTCTGGTTTTGTTATTCACTCGCTGTGTTACCTTGGGCCAGTGAACTGTTGGCAGGTGTCAATATCCACTTCTGGGAATAAAAATAACTATGACTTTCATAGGGTTATGTCAAAGATCGTATGAAAAAGTAAGACAGGAATCACTTAGCACATGCCTGACAGGTAGTGCACAGAAATGGTAGTGAATGTGTAACATCTTTATCATTTTATGTCAGTGAGTCTCTTAACTTCAAAGTACACTGCAGAACAAAGCCCTCAATACACGGAAGAGGAGAAGACTTTGGCTTTGGATCTGAAATATCTAGATGGTATTGATGGATTAACTGTGGTTGATTGACTTAGTTCCATTACACAAATAGAACAGGCTCGTTGGAGCCCATTTGCGCACAGCAGCACTCTCGGGCTTTGAAGACGCATCCTAGGGGAAGGTTGGGAAGAGGAATCTCTTCACGGGAGTGATATCTTCAGTTCAGCCTTGAATCATATGTTTTTGAGAGACCAATCCTCCCTCCCTTTGATTGTCAGTATTTCCTCGTCCCCTCAGGGTCTCTAAGAGCTGGTGACTGGATGTCAATTACTTGGGGTCTCACCCTGCCTTATCTCTAACATACTGTGGTCGCTAATAAATAAGGCCCCACCAGAAAACTTTTGAACCAAATAGTATAAGGTATTTTGAAAATACTTGAAGTATTCTGTTTAATGATCTAAAATAATTAAATAAATTAACTAATGACTTGCCAAATCCATCCATCCTTTCTTCCTTCTCTTTTACTTTTATTCAGTTCTCAATTTCAACATACATGTGTGTACACATATATAAATGCAGAGGGTGCCAAAAAAGGTATACAAAATTAAAGAGAAGAAAATTTTAATACTCAATATATACCCATAATAAAAGGTGAATACAGATCACATTGAGTATCTCTTGTAACTGCAAACGTCAAATGTGACTTGAAAATTACAAATTTAGTATGTTTTTTTCCTTTCTTAAAATGTGTACACTTTTTCTGGCACCATGTGTGTGCGCATGCATGATACTTTAACAAGGAAAACTGAATGTGGAGAACAAAAATGACCTTAATGCATCTGTATAATCCCCCCCAAAATTATGGCTAATTTGAAATGAAATGTTTCTTGAACAAGTTTGCAGTCTGGCTATTAATAATAATTTTGCAAAGTGGGTGATATAGACCAGAGCATATTAGACTATTAGGGATTCATGAATTGCTGTCAGTTTGAATTTGTATATATTTTCTCATCACTAAAAATACTGTGATCTAATTTACAGAAGGGGAAAAAAATCCTGTAAAATAACAGTGTTGTTAAAATGTTTGTGTGATACAATGTCTATGTGGAAAAGCTAATTAGGGATCTAAAACATGTATCTGGTTAATCAATGCCAGAAAAGACCAAAGACTTGTTGCCTAAAACAACAAATTAAGGTAGTTTTTTCTGGAGTCATCTAGATGTTGGTATCCATTCTCCAATTCAGTTTGCATGTCTAGACAGAACTTCTTTTAGAAAATTGATCAAATAGAAGAAACTTCTGACTGTAAAATAATTGAGAATTCTAAAGCCCAAGAAAAATCACACAACTCTAATGTACTAGAGTTGAAGCCTGAGATTTGTGAATTAACACCATGCCATTTTTGAAAATATGAGAAAACATACACTAGAATAAAGAAAATAACCTTAAATCCAACTTAGAGAAGAAAAATTACTTCCTTATGAAAGAAAGCATCCCCACAAGTTCTCACTCCCCCCTACACACTTCAGTTTGCAGCTGTATAGATAGTCCCAAAGCCAGCAAACATTGCATTTTCTGAATTTTTTCATTCTCTAGCCATCTTTTGAACCACCTAAACCAATACCACTCTTTTGAATTGTAGCCTTTCTCTGCATATCACCAATTCAATTTATTAGTTCAAGGGAATGAAGACAAAATTCCCATTGCTCTCTGAGACAGCCCAGCTTACCTGCAGTGCAGGCCACCCTCCCACGTGCCTCTCTGCTCTGTTGCTCCTCTCAGGTCCTCCCAACCTGCTCCAGGGGCTGTGACATGACCAAAGAGTGTGTTGCATTCTTGGACAGGATTAAGAAAACAAGCACAGGAGAAAGCTGCCCAGTGGCGACTGTACCAAGATGCAGGCTCAGTGGTCAGTGCCCTTCCTGGCTGTGCAGGGTGTGAGGACAGAACAGTCAGTCATGCAGGGTCAACAGCAACCAGCCCAGTGCAAAGAGCAAAGGCAGTGAAGCCCCATGCAAGCCCGGAATCGGATGGAGAGTAGTGATTCCAAGAGGCCTGTTTTACAGATAAGGCGCCTGAAGGTTGAGACATAAATTTATTTACAATTAAAAAAAAACGGAATTAGGATTCACAAGATATTCCTTGTAGATTGTTTTTAACTATTTTAGACATTTTAGTAGAAAGGCAGCATAAACTAAAATACAGCAATGGAGTGGTCCTAATTCAAGGTCCCAAGAGGTGGTCGGGTTCCTTCATCTTGCTTTAGGGAAGGTTGAAACTTCTGTCCTTTTACTGCAGCCGTGCAGAGGGGGAAGCCCGCAGACCCCGTCACTGCACAACCTGCCCCTCTTCATTACCTAGGGTAAGTCCTGTCTCTCTGGGCACGGCCTGTCTGGCTGCAAGTTTTCCTCCTCCCTTTGGTTGTATTACAAGCAAGGTACTGAGTGTGACAACTGCATCATTACATTCAGTTATCTGCGTATTCTGTGGGCCACTGAAAATTGGCTTGGGTTAAAATGGGAAACTTCACACTATTCATATGAAACTCTTAAGAAGCACAGCAATTCAATCTGGTTCACATAATAACAGCAATAAAGAAGAAATCGAACATTTTTCTTTTCTCTCTTGCAAAGAGCTAAAAACAATTTACGGGTTTTCTTATTAATCCTCACAGAACTACAGCCATTCTGCTAATGGGAACTCAACCACAGCGGTCAGGAGGCTGAGAGTGAACAGGAACTGCTGGCTCTGGGCTGGGAATCTGAAGACTTTATTTCAAATGTTTTGGCGTTGCTGGCTCCTTGGTAGTGGTCAATTACAGAATCTCTCTGTACCTCAGTTTACTCACCATTTCAATGTCAGAAGTTGGGCCAGATAATCTCCCAAGATGGCTCACAGACAAGCTAAGTGATTTTACGGAGATATGAATCCAATGCTTAGATTTTCTTACTCTTGACATCCCTGTTCAAAGTCTTCTCTAAAACTCTGTAAATTTACTATTCTCCTGGCTCTTCCCTGAGATAAATTTCCTTTTTCTCCTTTTTCCTAAGAGGAATAAGAAATACAGTAATGCCTTTTCTTTGATAAGGAGTGGCTAACCGATAAGGGTAGAGAGAATAAATCAATAAGTGGATAATTATCTTACTTATCCCTAGTGGAATCCTAGTAGTTTTTCGGGATGTTTAAGTTTCTTTCATGACCCAACCTCACTCCTGCCCCCTCCCTCTAAACATCTCAGCTTCTGCTTTTTCAGTCTAGTCTTTCATCACAAGCTCTTTCAATGTCCTTTCTTCAAAACGCTTCTGCTCTTCATTCAACCTTCCTTATTTCCCTTTCCAATAAATACCATTCTATTCTCATCTCAGAGGAAGAAATAGCCTTTATCATCTAAAGGTTACCTTCTGCAGTGGTTTTAATCGAAAGCCCAATTTTTCTCAGGCTGTGATTCTCATACCTAGATACATATTAGAATTACCTGGGAAAACTAGTATAATGCAGGGTCCTTCTCTGTCCAAAGCAATTTTATCAGGATCTCTGCAGATCAAGAACAGGCATTAGTTTTATAGTAATGGTGTTAGGTGAGTCTCATGTTAAGAAATGGTTGATATAAATACACAGAGAACTTAAGCGTATTGGCAACAAAAGGGTAAGTGATCCCATCTCAGGGTGGGAAAAGGACTTGAAGAGAAACTTCTCTAAAGACGACATTGCTACTTCTTTCATTTTTAGTATTATATATTGGAAGATGTAATGTGTAATTCTGTTTTGCTTTACACAAATAATCATTGAACATACACTCTGACAAACTTTACTTTTTAAAAATTTATTTAGTGTCTTCTGGAGGTTTTATTTTGTTATTACTAATAGAATTCTAATAGAATTCTTTTCCATTTATATGTACTTATATATCATTCATCTCATTTCTTCAAGTGTGTGACATAATCAGAATTATCTTTTCAACACTGAAACTTTCTTTTTAGAAATCTTGCAAGTTTTGCTACAGCTCTTTCTTAGCTTTATGTGTTACCCTCCATCTGGAATTCATTTAGGGATAAAAGAGAGACAAAACTTTAATTGTTCTCCAGGTGACTACCAAGATATCTCAAACCATTTACTAAATAATGTATCTTATTAATGTACTCAGTGATTAAAATGCCATCATTAATACCTACTAAATTTCTCTATATATTTGGATCTTTTACTTAAAAAAAAATTCCATTGATTTGACTGCCATCCATGCGCTAGCACCAAACTTTAATTTCTATAGCTTTACGAAGTATTGTAATACCTTTCTAATTACTGTAGCTTTATGTTTTAATATCTGACAGAACTAGTCCCCTTTATTATTCTTCCATTTCTGAAGTGTCCTGATGTGACTTCCTTATTCATTTTCTCCTAAGCGCTATAAATCATCTGTTGCAATTCTTTTTCAAAATCAATTGATATTTTATTGCAATGCAATAAATTTTAGATTAACTTGAGGAATTTGATATCTTTAAGAAACAAATTCTTTTTATTGAGAAATATGGGTTACAATACATTTCTTCAAGACTGTGTACCTCAAGATCTTTTCAAATTTCCTTTCAAATTATCTTGCCTATTTTACTTATAGTGCCTCATGCATTTTCTATTATGGGTGCTCTTATAAATTGGGTTTTCCTTCTATTATATGTTTTAAAGTTTTGTTCAAATATGAAAATCCAATTAATTTCTATAAATAAACATCATATATTAAATTAAATTCTAATTAAATTCTCTGTTTCTATATAATTTTTACTTTACAAATTATTCTCATTAGTTCTCTATATAATTACATCATTATAAATTACAATAGTTTTCCCTATTCATATGCCAGTCTGTGAAGCGTATGTATTTTTTAAGTTATGGTATACTTTATTTTTTAATTTTTTTGCAAAATATTAAGGAGAAAACCATTTTTTAACATGGATGTCTTTTATAATACTCAACAGGGCTGTTCGTGCCTGTATCACCAGAAGAGTGTTCATTGTACCCTGTAAGTTTGCCCTTCTCCCTTCCCCTTCCCGGATTCCAGTGACCTTTACATCTCTTTGTGCCTCTATGTGTTCGTCATGTAGTTCTCATTATGAGAGAGTACATGTGGTGTTTATTTTTCTGAGATACTGTGTTTAGGATAATGGTCTCAACTTACATCAAAGTTTCTGCAAAAGACATATTTTGTTCCTTTACAAAGATTGACAGTAGCCCATGGTATATATAGCCCACATTTTCTTAATCCAGTCATGAATTAATGAACAGGTTGATTCCACATCATTGCAATTGGGAGTTTGTGCTGTGATAAACATTTAAGGGCAGGTATGTTTTTGACTGAAAGATTTCATTTCCTTGGGTAGATACCCAGCAGTGGACTTGCTGGATCAAATTGTAGGTTTATACATATTTCTCTCTTTTTTTTTTAATATTTATCTTTTTATTTTTTTTTAATTGAATCATAGCTGTGTACATTAGTTCAACCATGGGGTACAATGTGGGGGCTTCACATGCAATCTGAGATATTTTTATCAACCTGATTGACAAACCATTCATGATATTTTCTCGTTCACTATATGAAAACATTTTTGATCCGTATTTAGAAGTTTTCTCCTGACCCTTCGAATATGTACCACACATGTGATCTCACCCTTTGTCCCATCTCCCCTCACCCTCTCCCTCCCCCTCCCTCTCCCCTTTCCCCATAATATACATATTTCTCTGAGGAATCTCCATACTATTTTCCATCAAGTAGTACTAATTTCTGGCCCCACCAACAGCATTTAAACATTCCTTTTTCTCTGCATCCATCTTAACATCTACCGTCCGTTAACTTCTTAGAAATGGTCATTGTGACAGGTGTAGGGTGGTTTCTCATAGTGGTTTTGATTTGATTTCTCTGATGATTTAGTGATGTTAAGCATTTTTCATATGTTGGCCACTTGTCTATATTCTTTTTAAAAACTTCTGTTCATGTCTCTTGCCCACTGTTCAATGGAGTTGTATGATTTTTTTTCTTGCTATTTTGTTTGAGTTCTGAGTAGATTCTGTATGTATAGTATTAGTAGTTTTTCAGATGTATAGTTTGTTAAATTTTCTCCAATTCAGTAGATTGTCTATATACTCTGTTGATTATTTCCTTTGCTGTGCAGAACTTTTAATTTAATTAAGTCTCATTTATTTATTTTTGCTTTTGCCATGTTTTCCTTTAAGGTCTTAGTCATAAATCCTTTACCTAAGGCAATGTCTAAGAGAGGTTTTATCTATATTTTCTTTAGAATTTTTATAGTTTCCTGCCTTACATTTATTTAAGCCTTTTATCCACCTTGAATTAATGTTTTGTATATGACGAGAAATAAGGATCCATTTCTTCTGCATGTGGCTTTCAAGTCTTCCCAACACTATTTTTTGAATAGGGCTTCTTTTCCACACAATTGATTCAGCGAAGTCTCTGGTTGTGAAATCAATGTACACTAATCAGTAGCATTTCTATATGCCAATAACAGTAAAGCTGAGCGTCAAATCAAGGACTCAGTTCACAATGCTACCTTCTCTGTAAAGAACATGAGGCACCTAGGATAGGAATATGCTTACTCAGCGAGCTGAAATATCTCTACAAAAAGAACTACAAAACACTGATGAAAGAAATTATTGATACACAAATTTTAAAAATCCCATCTTCATGATCAATAGAATAAACATCATTAAAATGCCCATACAGCCCAAACAGATTACAGATTCAATGCAGTCCCCATTGAAATACCAATATCACATTTATTCCACAAATCTAGAAAAAAATAATTCTATGCTTAAATAAAAACCAAAAAAGGGTCCAAATACCCACAGCAATCTTAAGCAAAGGGAACAAATCTAGAAGCATCACTTTGCCTCACTTCAAATTATACCACAAGGCGATAGTAGCAAAGACAACATGATACTCGTGTTACAAAAATAGAGAAATAGACCAATGGAACAGAAAAGAGAATCAAAAATAAAATCACCTACCTACAACCAAATGACCTTTGAAAAACAACATACACTGAATCACGTACTTAGGTTTTCAAAATTGAAATGGCATTATCCATATCTTTCAGGGGCTAAACATACAACAAAGATGAAGAACTGTTTGCTTATTTGCCTATCTTTGGACACAACGTGGAGTAGTGTTTATGATTATTAAGGTTTTTAAATATTCTCATCTATAGAATTTTGAACAAGGCACTTAGCCTCGCTACACCTCATTTATCTCATGTGAATGAAGTATGTGCCTGGAAGAGGTTGTCTACACTTATAGGTGATGATGCCCGAAGAGCCCTGAGCACAGGACTGGAGCACAGTGGAAGCTCAGTGTGTGTTATTATTATGCCTATAATTATTGTTATAACTAATAGATTCAAGTACTGCTAGACATTCACCAAGATATAATGGGAGATAGCACAAAGGAGTCTTTGAGGAAAACAGAACAACAGTTTGAAAAGAAGAAAAGGAAATTATGTGACAGAGATGGGTAAAGAAGTTTAAAGGGTAAAGAATTATAGAGGGATAAAAGCATATACAAGATGTTTAGGGTATATAAATAAGAACATAGCATGATGGCAAATGAAAGATATTTAGTAAGATTAGAACCCACTTTCCAGAAAATGTGTTTGTGTTTGGAATTGTAGGCCACAGTTTCCATTCTATATTCTAAGCAATTACTCATATATGCCTTTGTAGAAATACTGAACTATTTCATTGTTTCTAAGGTCTTTTGACTGCTAAGATTATATGGTTAAAAATACAAAAGTAGGGTCTAGATTTTATAATTATTTAGCCAAATTTCAAATATTTACTTTATTTATATGCAAACATATGTAATGAATAAATAAAAGTATAGCATATGATTTAAGAGAATAATTTTATCCCTACTTAATAAGTTATAACATAAAATTAAAAAGTCAATATACTTGCTTAATTCAAATTCCGTCTTCCTAAACTCCCCAATGTAGACTGAGTTTCTGTCTTAGGCACATGAGAGGGAATTCCTCACAGCTTGGCCTCCATTTAATGTTAGAGGGGACACCGTTAAGATTTTTATGCAATCAGTAACTCATTTTTCAAGGCCATTAACTCACATTGGCTAAACCTCAGACACAGTAATAGCCACATAAATAAGGAAATGGTTTCTACTTTCTATAAACTCAGAGGTTAATAAGAAAAAAAAGAGATATAAACAAGTATGTCCAAAGTCATATTCTAGATAGCAGCTCTGTAGAAGACAGTTATTTAATACAAATGGTCTGACAGTGATACACACAATAGGGAACAAAGATGACCAGTGGATATCTGAAATCACAGTTACTGCCAAACCCTAAAATGCTTACTGTTTTTCAGTCTGATAACTGAGATTTCAGTGACTTACAGATGGGTACATCTACAGCATGGATCTGCTGGACAAGGGGAAGATCTGTGTCCTCAGGAGGAGAGAGAGGGACATCGTGAGGTTTCGTTACACTCTTCACAACATGAGTGCAATAAAACTTACATTTATTTCTGGAATTTTTCATTTCTCATTTTTGGACCTTGGTGACTTGCAGGTGACTTAAAATGACAAAGATAAACTGACATCAAATAAGAAATGAATGCTATACTCCAAACCTTATAAATATATACTAAAAGTCTATTCTACCCCTGAAGATTATCCAAACATTCTAAATGTATACTAAAACTCTATTCTACCCATGAAGATTATTAAAAAGACATACAGAGAGATGTTTATTGTTATCAGTAATGTTTTTAAACATATATAGTATTTGCTTTCCTAAAGTGAATTTATTAAATAAGTTGGCAACCTGACAAATAAGAAAAAAAGTTGTAGGCAACTCTGTCCCATTATTTGTGTCCACCTATTCCAATTATCATTTTGGTGCCTCAGTAATGTAAATCAATGGTAAAAAAGTAAGCAAATATAAAATTAAGTGATAAAAATACAAATAAATATAAACATCTTTCTTAAAAGACATTTTAGAAAAATTAGAGCTATTCCAGTTAAAATTCCAAATTCACTTTTGTAAGCTACACAAACATCCCTATAAAATATGGTCTACTTTACTTGGCAGAATTTTTATTGTTCCTTTTGTTTATTGTAATCATATTAATTCCTATAGCCTAAATTAAAGGCTATCGAGGAATGAAAATAGTGATTTTTTTTCCAGAGATGTCCCTATTACATCACTATTTTTAGTAGATTTATTTTAATCTTCCAATTCAAGTCAAACTAGATAGAAGAACAATGTTTTCCAATATGCCTGGTACTTGCATACAAGCAATGAAACGTTATTCAGGAGATATACCACAAACATAGACATACATACTCGCACAAACATTTTTTTGAGTCACAGTAAATTGTGACCATATTGTTAACATTCAATAAAATTTCATCATGTACCTCAAAGATCTTCTCATGTGTAGACAAATTAAAAATGAAGAATTACTAAATACTGAAAAGCATTCAAAGTTAAAAAGCTTTCAGGTTTAGACTTCAAATTAAATCTTGTACGTAAGTGGAATTATGTTGAGGGTAATCTAAGCAGTCATTGACACTTACTCTGTCATTTAAATATCGCATAATCATATAAAATGCCACAAAACAAAATGAATATAAGTGCCCATAATTTTACTGCAGTAAAGAAGAGACATCTGTATGGCGCTAAGTGCTTAAGAAATATATTACTAACTGATGGATTAAGTCTGCATTTTTCAAATATATTCTGTGATCACATTATGTCTATTTATATTTATGCAAGAAAATATTTTCTTAAGGCATAGACATGCCTATAAATTTTATAAAGAATTCTTTATGCAACGTGTTTTAGCACCATTGGACTAAGTGGCATCCATTACTTAGACTGCTTTTTACCTTTATTAAAATATCTAAAAGCATTTCATACTGAGAAAATAGCATTTTCACAAGTCCTATGGCAGAAGAAAAAAATATCTAAATACAGGAAAGAAAGTGTAGTTAAACAAGAAGAAACGGGAAGAACAGTAATATGGAATAAGACTACAAGGGCAGAAAGGACAGATAGCGGCTTATCCTTTTTTCTGTTTATTCTAAGAGTAATGGTTAATCTCTGAAATAGTTTAATCAGTGGCATGACACACAACTGTGTTTATAATAATCACTCTGTCTGAAGTATAGTTTGCAAGATGGTCAGAGGGATGTGGAGAGATCTTCTCAGATTCTGTTAAATGAGCACACCAGAGAACCAATGCTGGTGTGCTGTTTGTGGTTGCTGTCTCAGTCTCTTTAGCATAAGCCCAGTAAATATTTTTGTTTGTTTCTTATACGATTGAAAGTTAATCTCTCCACCAGAGTTAACTGTATTTCCTACACTAAAAACTCTATTTATATAAAAGTTTTCATGCTGTGAATTTCCAAATAAACACAATGAAATTCTCATCGTCTGGTCTTGACAATAACCAAGATGAAACTAAAATTTATATCATAAAGCATCACACAGGGAAGGATTACCATCAGCATTCAATTATTTTTCTCCTTGAAGTTACTCTTTGCTTAGCATTCGCCACCACAAATGAGACATTTTTCTTTAACAATTTTAACTTCAAAATATTAAAACTACAAAAAACACATACAGTACCCCTATAATTTAGGAGATAGCTCAGTCTCATTCAAATCCTTTGTTGGGAAGAAGGTATGAATGACTTCAGCCTCTAAGGTCCTCTTTAAAGGCCAGCTTACAAGCAAACTCCTTCAAATGTCACTCTCGTTGGTAAAACTATATTCAATTCTGACAACAAAACATTTGACAGTACCATAGACTTTTCATTGAAAATGTGTGGTTTTATTTTACCTTTTCTTTTCATATTTTGGCATAAGAGCAGATTGTGAGAGGTGGCAATCAAGGACTGGCTGAAATAAAATGAATGTGATGAGGAGACTGAATTTATATAATTATATATATAATTTTATATATAATTATATAAATATATATAATTTATATATATATTTAATATTTCATACATAATGAGAAGCTGGTCTTACTGAAAATAAATCCTGCAAAAAAACCCCAGCAAATTTAATATATAAATGTTACCTTTTAAAATTACTTTTCATTTCATTCTTATTTGCTTATATCTATTAGAATATTCATTCAAATGTTTCTTAAAACTATTAGGCACAAGTTCTCTACGACTAACAGGAGGGCACATGGATAAGTACAGGTGGCCCTCACTCAATGACAGTTTGACAAACTTTTCTCTTTTTTGACTTTACCATGGTTTTATCAGAGACATAATCACATGATAAGTCAAGCCCCATCTGAACCTATAATGGCTTGCCTGTCAATTTTTCATAATGGGTTTATTAGTGTAGTAAATCCATTTTCAACTTATGACATGTTTGACTTATCTCGAGTTTATTGGGACATCTGTACAACAAAGTCTCTATATTTATGCCGTACCATTACAAGCAGTAAAAAAGATGAGAAACCAATAAAAAAAGATGAACATAAAACAAACAAATCCAAATAAGTATGATAAATAAGTTAGGAACATTCATAGAACACAGTAGTTTGGGAGAAAATTCATGAGTTAAATCTTGAAATAGTATATTAAATGGAAAAACTGTAGGTGAAGCATATTTTAGACAGATAAATGAAAGCAAATCTAAATAAAATTGATTTGGCTTTGAATATTTTAACTGGATATGATTCTTAAATAAGTAGTAAAAATAAAAATATCAGGAGGTGAAGACAAGGATGAATGCTGCTATTATATTCTAAAGGCTCTTCTGAAGACTTTAGATATTGATTCCTTTTACATTGCAGAACAAATAACATAATACACCTTGTGTTACAAAAAAATTCTATGACAAGAACGTGAGAATATATTAAAGCCATCAAGAATAAAGAATACAATCTAGTTGTATAGTAGTCTAGGCTCTATAATTACTTAGGTGTTAAATAATGGGCCCCAAATTCAAGCAATGGCAGTGAGGAAGGAGGGAAGACAGATTAAAGTATTAATTAAGATGCTGTAGATAGGACTTGATAATAAAAAGGTATGAGGTACAGCTTTGATAAGTGAGCTGATAAAAGCCCCAAGAACACAGGGAAAGTGTGGGATAACAGGGATGGCCAATTTTGAACATATTAAAGATGACGTGCCCGCGAGTCATGCACACAAAGAGGCTGACCTGAAGAAAGAGATTTTATAGCCATCAATTAAGATTTAAAGTGGATTAAATCATTTAGGGGAAGATAACACTGAAAATGAAGAGAGGTGCCGGGAACAAATATCTGGAGAACTCAATACTTACAATGCATTAACAAGGGAAACTGAGAAGAAATGAGTAAGAGGATGAGAAAAAAAAATGATGGTTGAGAAGCCTAAACTTCGTGTTAAGAATGGGGGAGTAATCAGTGCCATGAAAGGACAGAGAAGAGACAGAGGGGCAGTCCACAGATGGAACAATGAGAGACCGTGGGCAGTCTCCACAGGAGCAGTCTCCACCAGGCGCCTGAGTATGGAAAACTCACGATGTGGTGAGGAAGTGCGAGGAAATACCAGAGATCTCTCAGGTGACTGACTTTGCAGGGGAACTAAGAAGTGGGGTGATAGCGTGCACTCTGTGTGGTCTCCTCCAGGGCATCGGAGATTCTTGACTAATGAACTTTCCTTCAAGGATGAAATGAAGCGAATGATGTTGAATGCAAAAAATATAGAAATTTATACATGGGACGTAGGAAGCAGTGTGGGAAATGGAGTGAGTTCCAGTTTCATAGTTTCCATCTTCTCTGTGGAAAGAAAGGTAGGCCTAACGACCTTCCGAGAACAGACGGTGGGGTAAGGGGGAGGCTAGTCAATGTTTTAGAGACAGATACCGAGACCAAGAAGATGAGAGATATGAAATTATTGACCAGACTAGACCAAGTGAGGAGCAGAAGCTTCACTTACACGCAGCGGCATCAATTCTCTCTGCTTACACAAAAATATTAGCTCCCCGGATCAATGACATGGTTCCCACCCATTTCCAGCTCAACATCTTCCTTTTACTAAAGAAACTACAAACTAAACACGTACTCTTGATATACTGCTCCCTTTCAAATCTCCTATCGTAAATTCAGATTTATATGTCTGCATTTAAAAGAATATGGTTGGCTATCTTACTTTGCTAGGGAGTCTCTTGTAATTCTTTCTGGATGTAAAGATAATTCTCAAGCGAAGGCAGTCATGAGAAGCACAGATCAGTGCAATCTAATCCACTAAATCCCTGGGTTTGACATTTATACCTATTCATTGATATTGAGGTTTATTACTTTATCTCTGCATATAACTTAAAAACATTCTCAGAATATGGCATAAGATACCCTGAGATTCTTTCTTATCTATTATTTGACAGTCTCAATTATTCTCCATGATTACAGCAGATTCAAGTCAAAATAAATGATTTTCATATGAAAGAGTATTTATTAACCTTACTTGGTGTTGAAAAATAAGATTGAGCCTAAAAAAAAAAAAAACTGAATTTGACATCTAAACAGCTTAATAGCCATGATAATAAGCTCGAGCTTTTATCCATTCACCATAAAATGCAATGCAATATAAATGTAAATAGAATTGGTAAATAAATATCATTGAAGACTGGTTATTTTATTTGACTGTCTGAACTAGTAGAAACAAATATAACAAAAAGTATAATTTTTGCAGTCCTAAGGCTAATGTAAAAATTAATTCAGCTCTCTTTATAGTTTTATCGAAATAATATTATACTGGAAAATACATTGTGTGGCTTTATAAACTTCAGAGAGTCAGAATTTTACTGCTGTGTTACTAATGGTTAGGCATCATAATCTGATTGATATATTCTCTAAACCTTGTCAAGTTAATGTTAAAGATAATTACAAATAAGAGATATTTTTCATCTAGAAAGAAGATAATAAAATTCTCATAAGATCACAGAGACTTATAAGCACTTCATCAAACAACACTTTCCCTGATTTCACTTCAAGCAGTAAAGATGTTTTGTTACCAATTTACATATGAGGAAATAGATATTTCAGCTGACCTATTAAATGCAGTGATTTTCAGAAAGACTATAAAATTACCATTCTATAATGACAGCAACAGCTCTCAAAATTATATTCTATTTGAAACAATTTCAAGTTTCCCACATTTTATCATAGCTCTCTTTACAATGAAAACCCATTACTGATATTCATGTCTTCAGCATTTTTCAAGCCATATGTTAAAAGGTATGTTAAAAGGTACATTGAACGTAACATTGTAAATGTGTGTTAAGGCTTCATTATTACTAAACGTATCCAATTTTTATTTGGTTAAATTTTCAGTGTTTCAGTTTAGTACATAAACGCAAGATGAATTAAATACTCATTTCGACAAATGTCACTAGGTCAAATTGTCAATAACTTTCTGAAAATATGAATAACTACAATTAACAATGAAATTTTAAATTAATGAAAACTGTACTCTCAATGGTATTAGTATTTCCAAGAATTGTGAATCATATGGGAATAGTTAGAAATAAAAGAGGGAAAACCTATTAAATTGCCAAGTTGTAAAACACAGAAAAGTTGTCATATTAAATTAATTGAATTACTGAGAGTCTAAAATTACAAATTATGCAATATGTACCATAGCTGATTCAACAGCCTTTAATTTTTTCATTGCTTTATAACTGCTATAATTATAATTTCCTTTGAATCCAGAAACTGTGCCAAAAAGTCTGATCTTCAAATGTTTTAAACTGGCACAAATTCTCAAATGAAATTAAACTTGACAGAAACAATTTGAGTACTAATGCAGCCTTCTCTGAAGACTTTTTTTTAAAAAAAACAAAAGTCTCTTTCATTACACTGGAAATTTACTACGAAAGAACAAAGGCGTTAACCACCCCCTTGGCATTTAGTGTTTAAGGATGAACGTAAGTCTATGATTTGGGATAAATTAATACTTTGGGGGCCCAACAATTATGCAGTAGGATGTAGATTTAAATATTCCTTTTAAAAGTCTCTCTACCAGGACAGTGCAGTGGTAGTCTGGGAGGCCAAGGAGAGTGGATATCCTGAACTCAGGAGTTGGAGACCAGCCTGAAGAAGAGGTAGACCCCGTCTCTACTAAAAAGAAAAAGGCGACGCCTGTGGCTCAAGGAATAGGACGCCAGGCCCACCTGAAAGTGGCAGGTTCAAACCCAGCCCCGGCCAATAACTGCAAAGAGAGAGAGAGAGAGAGAGAGAGAAAAAAATGAGGGAGGGAGGAAGGAAGGCAGACTAGCCAACCAGCACTGTTGTGATGATGTGTACTCACAGATCTCAGCTACTTGGGAGGCAGAGGCAATAGGATTGCTTAAGCCCACAGTTTGAGGTAGCCGTGTGGTTTGTCTCCGTGGTTCTCTACTCAGGGCAACACAGTGAGACACTGTCTCAAAAAAAAAAAAAAAGGTCTCTTTTAAGTCTATCACTTAAAAAAAGTCATTCTTTTACTATGAGGCCTAAAGAAAAATTAGTATGTAATTTAGAGCTTTAAAAAAAGCTGTTTTAGTAAGGTCCTCTTCCAGTGGTATTAAAAGTATTAATTTTAATTTATAGTATTAAATAAAATTTAATACCTGAATTTAAAGTATTCAGGGACAACTGTAGTAGCAGATGGATTATTTATCATTAAGGAGAAACTATAAAATAATAGAAGGCTAGTAAAAATTGGTGTATCTTTGCCTCAACTATTCTTTCTTTCTTCCATGCTTGTAATACGCATTCCATGCGTTCATTGCATAAAGCTCTCTTCAAGGATTTGAGGATGTGTTATTACAAAAGTATATATAAAGTCCATGCCCTAAAGAGTCTTTTATTCCACCTATAAACATGTAAACAAAGACATAACATTTTAACTGGTGTTCAATGCTACTGAGAGAAATAAAGCAGGGTAAGGGGATACAGCAGCATAAGAAAAGTGGATGCTACTTTACAGAGAGTAGAAGAACAGGGCAAATTGGGAAGGTGACTCTTGAGTAGGAATGCCAAGGGAATCCAGGTGGACACCATCCAGATATCTGCAGAAAAGTATCCGAGAAGGGAGGACAGAGGGGGCGTGGAGTGAACAAAAAGTGAAAAAACAGAAGAAAACAGAAGCATGAAAGCTAACAACAGAATCTTTTAGGGAAATGTAGGCCATTGTAAAACTTTTGCCTTTTCTTTAGGTGAGTGGCAAGCCATTGGAAGGCTTTAGACATAAAATAATTTAATCTAGCCAGCAACATCATCAATTTATTTCAGAGTATGAAAAGTTCATTGACATGATTTCACATCCCACATTCAACTAAACTTTAAGGAACTACTCTGTTCCAACCACATATCTGTGTGAGGACTATTCTTCTTCACAAAACAACATAGTGCAACAGATTGAATGAAGAAACATGTAAGATGCCAGTTATCCTCCTTTAAGCCAGACAGTACAAAGATTTGCTTGGCCAGGCAAGGTGGCTTATTCCTTTAATCCAAGCACTCTGGGAGGCCAAGGTGGGTGGATGCTTGAACTCAGGAGTTTGAGATGAGCCTGAGTAAGAGTGAGACCCTGTCTTTGCTAAAAAATAGAAAAAGTTAAACAGATGTAATGAGATGTAATGGCAGGTGCCTGAAGTCCCAGCTACTCAAGAGGCTAAGGCAGAAGAATCACTTGAACCCAGGAGTTTGAAGCTGCAGTGAGCCATGATGACGTCAAGGCACGGTAGCCTGTGTGACGAAGCCAGACTCTGTTTCCAAACAACAACATCAACAAAAAAAATTAGCAAAATGGTAAAGCAATTATTTTCTTTGGGGAAAGAACAGATTCTTCTCATAAAATTAGTTTATCTAACATGTTACAGGTTCATGATTGATATTTAAAAATTATTTAGCAATAATAATTGCTATAACCTTCAAAAATAAAAGTTCTTTTTGGTCCTCAATAATTTTTGAGGGTGTCAAGGGATCCTGAAAAGAAATAGTAGGAAAAAAAAAGAAAAAAGAAAAGAAACAGAAGAAAAACCACGATATCACCATATGTATCAGGACTAATGACTACGTACCTCATTTTGCTCATTTGTAAAATGTAAAAGCCAATGTCTAACTTAGAGCTTTACATGAAGACGGGAACTCACTGGCTGCAGTATCTCTTACATCCTCTCGTCCAGAGCTGAAGGCCACATTTGCCCAGTTGCTATGTCCATGAAATCCCTCTTGACGACTCGGCCTACAGTGTCGGCCCTTCCTGCCTTGCCCCGGGTGGGTCCAAACCCTTTCTCACAGCAGCCTGAATTCACTGGTCAATGTAGATATATAAAAAATGCTTCCTATGGTCCCAATTTATGACAAAGATAAAGCTCCCCACCCGGTCTGAAGCTCACTGCAGGATCCGCAGAGGCCCTGTCCCCACCGCCTGTGTCACAGTTCAGCGTCTCCCTCCAACAATCCCGTCTCCTCCATTGCCCTCCCATCACAGGCAGAACCCAACGTAGGGACGGGGTGGGAGGGACGGGTACACTGGAAGAACCTGGGGACAGATATTCCAGTGTTACTGATTGCGTTATAAGCAAGGTTAGTCACAGCAGTGGTTGGTTTGTGAGGGACAAGGTATCTCGAGGTCCAGTATAACGGAAGGATTACCACATTTTCTAGGCAGAGAACTTCCAATAAGAGACTTCTCAAGCCCCCCGTCCCCAGAGTTTCAGTATTAGAACTTCATATTTTTTCAGTGTAAACTTTAAGGAACAAGGGTTTGATTTCATTACTATGCTGAAAAAACATGGCTCACGATCCTGCCTGCAGGCTTGGCTCCTGCAAAGCCATCACTGCTCAAGGCTGCTGGCTGCCATGGCTGAATCTCTCTGCCAAGAACAGTGACTGAACAGGGAGGGCTCTGAGATCGTGAAAGCAGCACACTGCAAAGACCAACCCCCACCCATGCCTCTTTCTCTCTGTCTCTCTCTGTCTCTCTCTCTCTCACACACACACAGGAATTAACTTGGCTGCTATCTGTTTTCAAGAAAAATTCCTCGATTTTAATTAAATCTCCATTTAATCTTCACAACTACTATGTGAAATATGCATTAAACTCACAGGTTTTCAGCTCAGAGGACTGGAAAAAAACTAAGAACATAATTATCATGATAAATCCAAGTTTTCTGACTCCAAGTTCTATTCTCTTCCCACTTCATCTTATTTTCCAGGGAGAACTCCATGTCTTACACTCCGTAATGTTAAAGCAATTAACCATTTATGAGTTGTTCACCTTTCATTCCACACTTAGGAACTCAGGTAGACGTCCCTTAATAAATATCAGTTACTACTGTTAATGGATGTAAAAGAGGTATTTGTTATTTAGAATATTTATAATAAATCTTAGACAAAAAAATAAAACTCCTGCCAAATTCACTTGCTTTATAAATGTCTGTTTTTACATAACAAATTTACTTTAACACAGAACATATATATCAGCAGCAGTAGAAATTACTATCTTCCCATCAATACAGGGAAAAGTAGACTCCCCTGTTCAGTATCACTACTCTAAAACAATAAATCTGGGAACCAGGTCCTCAAGTTCAAAGATGATGATGATGTAATTCTCTTGCCTAATGATAAGGGAAATCAGAGATTTGCTAAATGTTTTTTAGACTTAAGAGGCTATTCCCCTTCTTACTTAAAACCAATCACTTCAAAGTAAGAACGGAGGTGAAAATGGTTGAGATGAAATAATATTCTATGATTGAAAGCACAGAATTATTAATTCAGGTTGGTCCCAGTGTTGGTATTCATTTTATACATTCTCATATGACACATGTAGAACCCTAATTTTGAATCTGAAATATTGTTGTACATATTATTGTAAGGAGTCACCTTTAACTAAATATGTGCCAATAAAATAAATCTCTTTGGTCCTTTAACTCAAAACACATAATTGTTAGTCAAATTAACTTAGGCTTCAGCCCAAATAATCATTCTGTGTAAAATTCTGTAGCCAAGGTCAAAAATCTCTTGGAAGGAAATAAAATAAGTAATTTTTCAATTAATGGAAAATCTAGGGTCCAATGTCTAGGAAAGAGAATTAATTACCACTGTCTGTCTACTCAGGGTTCAGAGACACGAGTTTGGTTGTTTTTCAATAAATGTTACATGTTTTTAAGGATTATTTCCAAAACCAGACCATCCATGAAATAGAAGTGGTAAGGGCTCTGAATCTTTAAGGAATATGCAAGTTTTTTTAAAGCCATAAATATTTTTTTAAAAGCTTTGAAATACTAGAATTGTACATAGCATCAGAGAACAATACACAAGTTACAGGAAGGCAGGCTTTAGTTCAATAGGAAAAAGAGAATTTAAATGACTATACCCACTTAATAAAAGCACAGAATTAGTAATTCAAGCTGATCTTTAATGGAAATTTTTCTTCTTCGTAAGTTATATACATGAAATAATATTTTCCCCATGAACAGTGATTACATAATCCTTGACATATAACAAAAGAAGAAAAATGATATAAAATATTGAATCATAACAATAAAAAGTGAAATAATCACAGAATGCACATATTCACAGAAAGCCAATATTCACAGGCATCAAGCAAAACATTAGGTCTCCTAAGCATCCATCCTTGACAAAATCATAACAACATGCAAGCACAGATGTGATCACTCCTTCTTTTAGACGGGCTTGCTTGCATTTTGCATTTCTTATCTACCCATCATCAATTTATCAGTCTGCCACCTTAAGTTCACTCTCTGAACTAATTTGGAAAATGGTTAAAAAACAAAGTATGGCACTTTCTGTTCTATGAGTGAAGAGACCTAAGTAACACTTAGTTTTTCTTTCTTGGTCTTAATACATGTTGATTAGAAAAGAACATGAGAATCAGATCACACAAATTCTCTCTGGCTGTTTGCTTCTTCATGCTCATGACTTTTAGAAAAAAAAAAAAAAAGAGATCCCCTTTGTGGAAAGTAGTTGATTCCAAAATGAACATATAGTTAGAAAAACAAAGAACAGAAAACAAAACCCACTGCTATGTACAATGCAATCAGGGTGCCAATCACCAAATTCACAACCACCACTGCCTACGACAGTGCCTATTTCTGTTTTGTAAATTCCTCCTGTTACGTTCTATCACCTTTCACGCTGCCTTGCACACAAGATTAGGTCAATGTTGTGCATGTGGACAGTTTGGTAACTGACTAGGACAATGGCTGCGCTAGAGAATGGGTAGTTCATAAATTAGGCTATGTGACTTCAGCTACTAATAAATTATGGCACTTTATAAAGTATTCCCTGTTCTTAGGAATACCATTATTGCTATTCTTGATTAGAGGTTTAATTAATAAGTTAGTTATCAGTAACTTTTAAATACACACTATCACAATGTCTAAAACCAAGCAGAAGTAAAACAATTCATCATTGAATAAACAAAATGAGACTGACTAAGCACTCAGAGAATATTCTTAATTCAGCAGCAAAATGTCTCAGTCATATTGAAATATAAAAGTTTATCTCGAATGGCAACAAAAAAGCAATACACAATAATAAAGAATGTTGAAACTTTTTATATAAGACGTTTATTACTATAACTTACTGCCACCTAAGGAATTCCGTTAAATCCATTTAAAATTAAGTGAATATTTTTCTAAAAGGCTTATCTTTTTATGCCACTGTCCTGCTTTAACCTTTGCTGATGTTCTGTTTATTTTTTCTTTCTTCTGATTTTGCATGGTGTTATTTTTCATTTGTTTGGGTGATTTGTTTATTTGTTTTTGCTTCTGATCAATTCTACTATTCTGTCTGTTTTGTTGGCGATCTACAATGCTTCCTTAAGACTGCTGAGTCTGTGTTGTCTTGAACCATTAAGCTACTTGCAACCTTAGAGTTCAGAAAGGACCCAATGTGAAAGTCATGGATTCAGGAGCCCCTTTCCACAGTCAGGCAAAGGACTCCAAAGCCTAGAACCTAAACCAGTCTCAACCACATGAGCAAGAAAGTGCCTGTGTATTCATGAATCTTGTTTTATGTAACCAATTGTTCCCTATTGTGAAGTATCTAATTTAATGGTCTATTTGTTTATCTCTATTGGGTTGGTGATGAAGCTCTATTTTCAAGCAAGTGAGAAACAACAGATAATCTGATTTATTATGAGGTTTTCGTCGTCTGCTTGTGAGTCTTTAGAGAATCTGGGAACTCAAATCAATTACATTTTTACCCCATTGAAAAGCATAGCAGCTCTTTGAGAGCTAATTCAATATGGGTTTTTTATTGTCTACCTGTTAGTCTTTCTACAGTCTGGAATCCCAAATCAATTAAATTTGTACCCCATTTAAAAGCATAGAGCTCTTTGAGAGCTGGATAAACATAAGCCGGAAATTGAGTTCTCAGAAAATATATTCTTCTATTTATGCCCTCATATTATTCTGAAATTTCAAAAAGAAAATACCTTCTCAAAATCTCATGAGAACAACTGTACTTTTAAATGTACTTACTTCTTAAAAGGGCAGAGATCTTCACAAATTTTGGAGACTTCAGAAAAATAAAACTTACCAAATTTATAGGTACTACAAATCAAGGATCATGGAGAAGCAGGCTTAGTTTCCTAGCCTCAGGAATGAAAAGCAGAGATTAAAAAAAAAAATCTATTCTTATGTCTCTTAATGACATTTCCAGACAGTAATTACTCAATACTCTATACCCAAGGAGGCATATGCAATCAATTAATATCTTACTGTAAAAATGTAAATAATTAGGCCACAACAAAACAGAATCAGCCTTTTTCTGAGATGAATCATTATCTTATATAATCATTAAATATCACAAGTATATACACTAAATAGAATACAGTATTATATTTATCATATGTTAATAGACAATAATAATATTATAATATTTAGGAAATATTGGGGAGCAATAAAGAGAACAAACAATGTTAAGAAAAAAATATCAAAATTTAGGAATAAGGCTGAGAAGATAATTACTTTTTTTAGTATTATACTAAAGGATATTTAATAATCAGTAAGAGTATCCCTCTTTTTTGTGTGTTATTTGCTATTGATTAAAGGCTCAGACTCTGTATAGCTTGTAGATTTGTGGCAAACAAAGATATAAATGTTTTTGTCTGGTGGAAAAAAATCCCAAAGATCAGTTTATTACTTTGTAAGACAATACAATTTTATAAGCCAACTAAGAACATTATCCTAATAATTCTGTCTTAAACTTCCTATAAATAACCAGTTTCTCAAACACTCTGAACTAACTTTCATTTTTATTGGTTTTCATCAAATAATCAACTGAATAAACCTTTGACATGTGTGTATAAGTCATATTTTAATTTGTAAATGTTATACTTTTGTGGCAATGATTCTCAAATGAAGATAGTACCTGATCTATGAAAGCTTTTGTGAACACTCAAAAAGAATTTACCACTTTTCATGCCACTGTCCCATCCTTCCAATTGCATTAGTCTGTGTCCTATTTGGAGTTTCACTTTACAGTTTCAGTTACCCGCACCTAACCAAGTTCCAAAAATAGGTGTGTACAGTACAATGAAATATTTTGAGAGATAACACATTCACATTACTTTGAAATATTACAATTTATGGTTTTAATTTTCTATTTAACTGTTATTTATTATTGTTAACATCTTGCTGTACCTAATTTATAAGTTAAACTTTATCATCAATATGTATAGGAAAAATATAATATGTGGGTGTGTGTGTATGTGTGTGTTACCAACTAAAGGTTCAGAAATTCAAGAGGAGAGATAGAAAGAAAATGCAAGGATTAATAATTTGCCGGTCTATGTAAAGGACATTGTAAGTGTTCTCTGTAAAATTCTCACTTTCATGTAAGCAGGACGTTATTATAAAATGAAAATAAAAGGTAATATAGTAAATTTAAGTGATATGTTGTAACTAAAGTGATACAGGTTCCATAAAGCACATAAAAAAAAAAAAAACTTAACCAAATTTACTTAAGTTACAGATTTCACATGAAGGAACAGCAAGAGAAGCAACACCTAATTTACCTGCTCTCTGGAATCTAATACTCTTAATATGCACTAAGATTGTTTTGTTATTTTGAGTCTTTTTTTAATTTTAAAATTTTTTTAGTCTTTATTAGCATGGTACAAAATTATATATATTTATGGATACCTGTGGTGTGTTGATATAGGCATACAATGCGTAATAATCAAATCAGGACTTAATTTTCACCATAGCCATAGCTCCATTAGACCTAATACATATTTACAGAACATTTCATTCAACAGCTGCAGAACACACATTCTCCTTCTCAGCTCACAAATCATTCTCAAAGAGAAACAATATGTTCGTTAGGCCACAAAACAAGTCTTAACATTTTCAAAACACTGATATCTAAGAAGTATTTTTCTCTGCGTACAATGGAATAAAACTAGAAATCAATAACAAAAGGAACATTGGAAACTATACAAACACATTGAAATTAAACAACATGTTCCGGAATGGCTGGTGGGTCAATGAAGAGATTAAGGAAATATTTCTTGAAATGAATGAACATGAAAACATATTAAAACCCACAAGTTAACAGAAAAAGCAGTACTAAGAAAAAAGTTTATAGCAATTAGTGCCTACATCAAAAATGTTAAAGAAAAAAAAAAACTTCAAATATTTTTATTTTTGAAGTGGGTTGACACAAGAGATAGAATAAAGGAATAAAGGGCGGCGCCTGTGACTCATCAAGTAGGGCGCTGGCCCCATATGCCGAAGTTGGCGGGTTCAAACCCAGCCTCGGGCGAACTGCAAAATCGAAAAATAGCTGGGTGTTGTGGCGGGCGCCTGTAGCCCCAGCTACTCGGGAGGGAGGCTGAGGCAAGAGAATCAATCGCCTTAGCCCAGGAGTTGGAGGTTGCTGTGAGCTGTGTGATGCCACGGCATTCTACCAAGGGCGATAAAGTGAAGACTCTGTCTCCACAAAAAAAAAAAGAAAAAAGGAATAGAAAGGAAGAAATAAAAACAGAAAAAGCCAGTCCATTTCACCTACTTGAGTTCTACTGTGTATAAGTTTGGTTCTATGGAGAGAGATTAAGTAACAAAGGTATAATATAACATTATGATATAAAAAAAAAAGCTGTTTGACATTTTCACATTTCTTTAACACACAATGACTCGCCCAGTTTCCAGCTCAGGGGAGACAGTCCACCAAGTTCACTGAAGAAATGCATTGAACTCACTGTACTTAAACCATGGCTCTACCCCTACCAATAACAAGATAAGTACATCCCTTTGCTTCCATTTTTCAAAGCTGGTAGTGAGCTATTCACTATTTGATTCATTACTAAGAACTCCAAAAGTCAGAATCCAGAAACAGGAATTTCTTACCTATTCTAGTTAGCTGTCCTTGTGGATAAGGAACCTCTCTTTTCTGAATGTAACCATGTCATGACTCTACAAAAATAATCAAGTTTTTGATTTTTAAAAAATCAAGACTTTTCTTTTAATACTGTTTAACACAGTTGCCATAAGCAAAGAGACTTCCTTTTCCTACTGACCACGTTAATCCTGTCCTGTCAAATAGTGTCTGATCCATGGGCTGGGCATAAAGTAAGCACCAAGTTCAACTGAGAACTCATTTTACTTGATCAGTAGTCCATTTAATAAAATTATCTTTTTAATTTATCTTCAATTTGGACTGCTCACTTATCCTGAACAATTCTACTGTTATTTTATTATGCAATCCTGTTTTAGGTTAAAAACAAAACAAGAAGTATATTTTAGTGACACCTTTATCTCTTACTTTAAAAAAATAAAAATAGCCTCGCTTGTTGAACCAGAATAATTTGTTATTTTATGATTTAAAAAACTTGTCATTTTAAAAGACTAAAGGAAGTTTTAACAAGGCTATAGTGCTAGAATTGGGAAATCACTTTAAGTTGTTTTATAGAAACAAAAAAACAATTTCTGTAGAAATCATTTGTATGGATCAATCGTTGTGATTCCCTAAACATTCCTGCTATGACAAGGAAGGAATTGTGAAAAGACGAAAAGTCCGGCATCTTTCACGTTCAACCCCACTGCAATGCATAAAAAAATTCAGGGCGAACCTATCCGCTGAACAACAGTGGCTATCTCTGAACTTCTTTAGTTAGCAGACCTGACAGGCTTCCCGCTGGGTAACAGTAAGTGCCCTGAAGAAATCAAGAGTATCACTTCATAAAACTTAATGGTGTCCCGACTCCCTTTTGTTATGCAGGACTTCCTAGAGAGATAAATGCTATTAGAAATGAACACGCATTAATAGTTCTTTTCTCTTTTTCTAAATGTAAGCCCAGCATCTCTGCCTGGGTTCTTTTTTTCTCAGCTATACCAACTTCCAGTGAACTGCTGGGTCAGTGTATTCTGACACCCACTTGGCTCAGTGATACTTTTATCATTATTATTAAAAAAATAAAAGAGAGAAAAATCACTGTGATTCATGAACCGTAGCTAGGGGGCTGATCTTTTCATTTAAAATCACTATTTGTATTAATGTGCCCACGCTTCGGAACATAAATCTACTGAAAGCAACAGCATGCTGAGATACACTGTCTCATTCCACCCAGCCCCTAATACATGATATGAATTATCTGACAGCTGGATACTCTCCAGCTCAAAGCCCATGTAGTTTAAATACTGAAGCTGAACATCCTAATGGTACAGGTGTTCTTCCAACAGGAAAAGTAAGAAAGACAAGTATACAAAAGAACTTACAAAAGTTCCACTCCCAAAAGTTGAGATATCTTAAATGACCCAGGACTAACTACTACTACTAAAGACACTAAGTTCAAAATTTATTTTTAAAGAAAATAGATAATTATTTTCTTCAACATTATCTTTTGTCATTTAAGTCATTTGGGATAGCATTATCCTAACATTTAAAAGCGGATAATTTTCAATTAGTAATTTAACAAGTCATTACATAATGAGTCACATAATTATCCACATAAATATCTACCATGTTTAAACTTGCTTTTGAGAAGCCAAAAATGTGAAATTAATTTCTCTTTAAACAGCCAAGATACATGTCTTAAAAGGCAAGGCAGATGCTTTCTTCCCAATGTAATAATCAGGGAATAACTGAGTTGAGTAAACTTTCTAACTAAAGCATAATATAAATATTGTAGAGTATACAAATCTTAAATGTTCCGCTCATTTACTTCTTTATTAAGCAATACATGTATGTATATATGTATTGATTTTGAGAAATGTATAGGAGTTTTTGAAAAATAAATGACAAATCAAAAAACTAGCACATTACCCTAATAATTAATATAACCAAATTGCTGAATTTTTTACTACTTTATCACATCTTTTTAATTTTTAAGAACTAACAGTACTTTACAGATTTCTTTTCTTCTGAAGCCATACATAAAACTTCCCATCCCTCCCTAGCACACAAACACTGCACAGGACAAGTTCCTCTTGGACCAGAGCCAGCCTAAGGCACAGACCCAGGGAGGCTCTGAAGGAGACAAAGCAGAAACAGCAGGTGCACAGCCGCAGGGGAGGACAGACTGGGCAATGTGTGCTTTTCTGGTAGCTGCCAAGCTTCCTGCAACACCAAACACATGCCACTTGCACGATGCTCCCAACTTTTACCACTATCTGAACTTGGTTCCACTTAAGACTGCTGTCGAGCTGAGAAAATAATCAATGATCATAAGTGATAGCAATGAAAGTAGAAATTAGTATTGCAATGTATTACACTGATGCTAGTAGGGAGATCCTAGTTTAAATGATATTATTACTGCTTCTCCGTTAATGTGAATTTACACACAGAGAGGCCCAATGTGCATTACTGGAATACTTTAAAGGAAAATAAATTTTCTTGTATGAAAACAAAAATTAAAAAGGTAATATAGATGGGTGGAAACAGAGAGAGAGAGAAGACCTTAACTACTAAAGAAAAATCACTGCAAATTTCTCTACATTCACACCACAGATAATCACCCTCAGAATTTCAGCAATTCATGTCATACAAATAAATTTTTCATAAGAACTCATACTATTCCATAAATCTGACCGATTGTAATTTTCAATGCCTATTGGGTTTTGTCAGATTTGCCATCTACCTGAGATTCTCATACCTTTTTGTTTGGAATCCACATTTAACTTCCCCTACATCTTGTTTTCAGGTAGGACAAGTAAATAAAAATGCAAGAGGACGTAGAACCCAATGTCAAAGAATTCCAGTTGTTTGAAACATGGGTGTGAAGAAGCAGACTGCCAAGGAGTCTTGCAGCCAAAAAGAAAAAGGAAAAAAATAACTAGAGGAGAGTTACAACTGCAAAAAGGACTCTATTTTTTGGCAATGTCTAGAGATAATTTTTAGGAGTCACAATTTGGGAGTCCCACTCAATCAAGGGGTATTTAGTGGACGGGGTGAGGGATGTTATTAAAGATCATACAGTGGACACGACAGTCCCCATGACATGGATTATGCAGGACAAAAGTGTCCAGAATGTGGATGTTGAAAATCTACGTATTACAGCAGCTAAAACACATGAAACAGAGGAGTTCATGAGCAGTGAGAACATGAATATGGCAAGAACCAGGACTGATTGCCTTGCAGGAAAAGGAGAGAGAAGATGGAAATATTTGGGGCCAGGCAGGATACAAAAAAATCTATTTTTCATTTGTTTGTTTCCCTTAAAGATTGAAAACTTGGCAGCACTGTAAACGGATGTCAATGAAGAGATGGAGAAAAAACTAAAGAAAAAATCAAAAGAAATAAACAAAGTACTGTTTTAAAGTAGTGGAGGAGCTAAAATCTAAATGACTTGTGGGAACATCTTCCTAGAAAGAAAGAAAGAAAGAACAAATATTTATCTAAGATGAGAGTAAATGAAGGACTGATGGGCAAAAACCTGATGTGAGGGAGTGGTACAGGAACAGGACAGTTTGAGGAGGTGTTTGACGTTCACACTTGCTGCCAGCTGGTATAGGACCCATTTTCCCTGTGATAAGAGAAAATTGGTATATGCTTCCTGGAAAGAAAGCAGATGACCTCTAGCTGGTATTAACTCCTTGGAAATCTCCAGGCTCAACAACTAATTGGTATTTACCAGAAGGAGAGTTTATCTAAGGTTTCATTTTAGCAGAATATGTCTCATTATGTATGATCATTTTTGAAAAATAAAGCTGAAATCTAAAAGTTTATGGAATATGGCTCCCTGGAATAGTTGCTTCCATGCTATACGTCACTGAATATAAAAGAGAGATTTTTCATATTGAGATGGCTCCTTAGAGATTTTTCATATTGGGATGGCTCCTTCCCTGTGAATGAGGTAACGTATACATCCAACAATCCAAACCTCTTCCCACTGTCTAGGCCAGGGGCGCTAAGATACAGAAAGAAAGGGCCTGGCAAGCTGCGGACGTAATCCTGCTTGCTCCCACTTAACCTGTATTTCTCTGACAATAAAATCCTTTATATTTCTATCTGACACATAAACTAAGCATTTGATGATATTGAAGACAACAACCTGAGTATAAAAATCATAATTTTATAGTTAATTACAGACAGTACATACAATAAAGAGCTTAACAGAGGGAGCTAAAGGAGTAGGTACATAGGTTATTCCAGGTTGGAATGTGTCAAGCCAAGAATAACAGGAAATACAAACAAAAGAGGCATTTCAGAGAAAATGTTTAGTATTTTAGAGTAAAATGATCATGTAATCAGATTATAAAAATGATAAAATGATAGATATTGTGATTTAGGAATGACCAGTTGAAACAAAAATATCATTACATAGGAAGATGGTAAATATATACATGCATGAAACATTTGTAAAACATGACTTTTTATCCTGAAATTGCAAATATTGTGGTTTACAAAATAATTATAAATATTTGCCTTGATTTTAAGTGTATTTAAAAATAGTGTGAATATATTTATATTTTCATGTGTCTATAAACTATAATGTTAAACATTGAATGTAATTCTTCAGTAGTAATGTATTTCTTGACCTTGGATGCTAGAATTTATTTTATCAATTTATTAACACTAATTTAAGGTGATGTACTTAAGTTTCAAAGTAATAGAATTACTTTATAAAAATAAATTTTCTTCCTTGCCTAACTAGAATACTATGAACACCAGATTTCAATGATTATCCCCCAACTTAAAAAAACAAAGATAGTTATTTTACTCAATGTAAAACAATTCTGCCTTACAGACTGTACACCTATTCTCACAGTCAGAGAACTGTTGTGGATCCTGAATCAATAAATATTCTCACTTACGTTATGAAAGTTGTACCAGCCCACAAGGTAACCTAAAAAGGCATAACGTGAATGTCATCTCACAGAAAATTCAGAGATGAACTTGATCCTATTAAAGATCCACTCCAAGGATAAATGGCAAACAACCACATTTTCTAAATTCTTAGTTTTAAAGGGATATAATCCATTTAAAGGGTATTCTTGATCTACATTGTTAGAAAAAAATCTTTAATTCTCTTCATTGCTGACATTTTAAATCATTTTCTTGATAATGACAAGTACAGCTTGTAAAGACGGTTTTGACACGTTATTGAATATTGCTATTGTTACCACGTGACTATTTAAATCAGTATAACAATGTAATCACAGACAGAAAACAAATGAGTGTTGGGCACATTCTCAACTGAACTATACGAAGAGAAACAGTAATAATGAGGACACAGCAATTGTACTTACTCAAACTGATCTTAAAGTCATTTAAGACAAAGTGAGTTAAGTGTATGCATATGTTATTCATAACCATGCACAATAAACACACAAATTGTGACAGCATCTACATGAAAATGATTTATTCCAAAAGCTAGAAAAAAATAAGTGGACTCTTCTATCAAACCCTGCTTTAAAGGCAACTCTGAATCTACAAGCTTACAAGAAATGAAGTCAACTGGACTAGATAAAATATGCAGAGGATTTTCAAAATCTCAGCTTACATATACTTGTTCATTGCTGAAGACTCTGGGAGTCATGTTCAATGTTTCATCTACCACTGCAAACACTGCTTTTCAAAATGGCAAACAGAAAGAGCTCCCTGAAGGCCTTCTCTCCAATAATAAAACGCTCTGGGTTGTGAGACTCACTTCGCTTTTGCTCACAACTTACTGTTCAGATTTAGTTGCATGACACCAAGTAGAATTGACAGGAGCCAAGAAGGACACATCTCTTCCTTGTGTCCGGTAGATGTAGACTCAGGTCCCATAGACCCAGACCAGACCCAAACCCTGTTGGTGAGCACTGATGACTTCCACGGTCAATCTCTACCATGGCCATTGTATACTAGTTGGAAAAGATGATAATATCTTTGAAACTGAAGGATTCATATGGTATAATCACAAGTTTTGTTTTTAGGAATCTGCCTCTTAAAGGCCATGAGATATATATCTTAAATGAAAAAACTTTTTTTTTTGCTTGATTCAAGGAATCTGTACTGTAAGAATTTATGTTTATTACATTAAACAGTTGGTTTTAAAAGTTGTGTTATCTTTAGATTACTTAGCAAATGCATTCACAAAATTGCCCTGAATTGTTCATGCTGAGTGATTCTGACAGCATTCATTTGGGCCAGTTCCACTCTGACACAGCTTTATTTTTCTTACTTGTAGCTTGGCATCCCGCTGCTTTTATGTGCAAACTATGAATGGCACAGTAAAAACATAAGCTGGAGGATATTCCCTTGGTAGAAAAACAAAACAGATTTATCTCTGATTAATAAAAGTAGCTATGGCTAGGCATAGTGGCTCAGGCCTATCATTCTAACACTCCAGGAGGCCAAGGGGGGAGGATACTTTGACCTCAGGAATTCCAGATCAGCCTAAGCAAGACACGCTACTAAAAATAGAAAAATTTTTGACAGGTGCCTATAGTCCCAGCTACTTGGGAGGCTGAGGAAGGAGGATCTCTAGGACTCAAGAGTGTGATATTGCTGTGGGCTAGCCTGAGATCACTGCACTCTAGCCTGAGGCAACAGAGTGAGACTCTGTCCTAATAAATACATAAAAATTTAAAAATTTTTTTAAAGTAGTTACTTGCAGATTATTACCATCTCTTGTTACATTTTAACTCCAGAATTTAGATCTTGTTGACAACAGCTGAATAAACTAATTGGACCCTATTTGACATAAAAGAGTACTTTGCTGTGAATTCACTTTTCTTTTGGGGACTACTGTTTTCTCATTTATTGGCTTGTCCCTTGTTCATTATAATTCTTCATCTATTTATCCATTTGTTATTTCATTCACACTTTCTTTCAATAAATATTTATTTGTAACCTATTCTTCAGAGCAACGATGAAAGCAGCAGCCCGTGAAGATTTTTGAGTCTCATAAAGACAGACATTAAAGTTGAACTTGATCTTGTCAATACAAGAGATTTAACCATTTTGACAATCTTCATTTTTTTAAATTTATTTTTTATTTCAGATTAACCTGAGGGTTATAGACGATTAGGTTACATTGTTTGTGTTCGTTAGGGAGAGTCGTAGTTGAGCCCTCCCCCCAGAGGTAGGTCAAATACCTTTACATTGTGCCTGTTAGGTGACAGTTTGCCAATCCCACTCTCTTCTCGGTCCCCTCCCTCTTTATTCCCCACCACTTGAATTTAATTGTGTTTTTCTCTCATGTGGGTGTGCAGTTATTTATTTATTTCATATTAGTATGAATACATTGGATACTTGCAAATCCACTGTTTATACTTTACTAAAGAGAATGTTCTCCACTCTGTCCAGGTTATTTGCCATCACTGAGCCAAGTTTATTCTGTCTAAATCATACACTCAGGTCTCTACTTTTTTTGAATAAAGCCAGGTCTTCTGTATTTTTCATTCTGTATGACTGTACCCTCACGTTAATTTTCTTTTAGGGTGCGGCTATTTTATAAATATTTAGAGTTAAAATTAATTTCCTAAAGCTGTTGGAGAAGCAATGTTAAATCCTTACCTATATTCATTTATATCTCACAGTCTGGAGAGACAGTTTCCTAGAGATAAAAATAGTATTCCTAGATTTTGTAAAATGTTTGGACTATCCTAATGAAAGCATCCAGAAAGTTACTTATTTCAAAAATATTAGAAAGTTATATAAAGTACATTGATAAAATATAATGAATATGATTAGGCACTTACCAAAGTATTCCACATATATTTTACTTTCTTATAATAAATGAAAGGAAATCACAGTTTCTTCTGGGTTACTTTTGTTCAGATATATCCTGCTCTTTCCCTTTCTGATTGAAATATCCCAAAGTATATGAAAACACCAGAACGGTGGTATATCCAAGCCCTTAGGTCGTATCTTTGGTCATTCGGGAAACATTTGGAAATAAATAAACCCAAATTCTATAAGTTGAATTTAAACCTCCATGAACCACATGAAGGACTGCAGTTCCTTGTAAGCATGAATAACCAGTTTTGTGACAAAGTTCCTTTTTGATAGGTTATCTCTCAGTAAAAATGTGGATATCTTTCATCAGCACATCAATAAATACCACTGCAATTTATGCTCAAATAGTCAATTTTGTCTTTGTGTTCCAATTTTATATGCCTTACCAAAAGTCTATAGTGACTTGGACTCACTATATACAAAAATAAAATTAAAATGCACTTAACCATGAAGCTACCTCAAGACATCATCGAGGACACTGGTGTGGACAAAGATGCTTTGAGTAATACCTCAAAGGCACAGGCAACCAAAGTGAAGATAGGCAGATCGGATCACAGAAAGCTAAAATGCTCCTACTCAGAAAAGTAGAATCCCCAAAATAAACAAGAATCAACTCACATACTCAGGGGTAAGTATTGCAGCTACCCAACTGACGAGAGATGAATGAATAGAATATATAAAGAGCTCCCACTACTCAATAGAAAAAAAAAAATCAAATAATCCTGTTAAAACCTGGACAAAAGATCTGAAGAGACATTTGCCATAAGAAGACATAAAATGGTCAATAGATACGTAAAAAAACACTCCACATCACTAATCATCAGAGAAATGCAAATCGAAACTACAATGATATGGTATCTTCTCCACACAGTTAAATTGACTTTTATGTAAAAAACAGGCAATCACAAATGCTGGCCAGAGTGTGGACAGAGGGAAACCCTCGTGGTGCATTGTTACTGGGAATGTAAATTGGTGCAACCACCATGGAGCACAGTTTGAGGTTCCTCAAAAATCTAAAAGCAATCACTCAGCAATCCCACTGCTAGGTCTATATCCAAAAGAAAGGAAATCAATGTATTGAAGAGATATCTGCACTCCCATATTGACTGCAGAAGTATCCATCAGAGCCCAAATTTGGAATTAACCTGCTTGTCCATCAGCTGATGAATAAAGGAAAATGGCACCTGTGCACAGAGGATTATTGTCATTTGCAACATCAATGGAATTGAAAAACATTATGTTAAGTGAAATAAGCCAAACACAGACAGACAAATTTCTAATGTTCTCACTCATACATAGAAGCTAAGAATTACTACAATTGATCCTGTGGAGATGGGAAGTAGAACCATGCTTGCCAGAAGCTGGGATAGGTAGCAGGGAGCAGGGGGATAAAGCGTGCATACTTCATGGGTACAAAAATACAGTTAGATAAAATGAACAAGATCTAGTATTTGATAGCCCAGCAGAGCAACTAATATCAAAAATAAGTTCTACATTTTAGAGAAACTAAAAGAGTAGAATTGCAATCTTCCCACCACAATGAAGTAATAAATGCTTGAGCTGGTGGATACCCTAATTACCTTGGTTTGATCATTAAACATTAACATCACAAGTACCTCATACTAAATACAACTATAATTGCCCATAGTATTTAAAAATAAAAAGTGATTCCTTAGTCCAAATAAAAACCAAAATTCATGCTGAAATTATTATTTCTCTAAAAGTAAAGAATAACTTAACCACGGATGCATTCTTAAATACATACAGTTGCTTAAATGATTTTGGAAGAGTAATATAGAAAATGTGTCACTTTTCACACATAAAACTAGTTTCCTAAATATATGTGACTTGTTTCACGTATATTTAGAATAACTTAAGGAATCCTTCCATTTCTTCTTTATATTGCTAAAAGTTAAAGAATATGTTTCACGCATTTGATGTTGACTCTTCTAAAATAATTTAGGCAACTATAAAGTAACTGAAGTAATGAGATACAATGTACAAAACCCAAAGAAACACGGTAAATTCATCAGTAATTTTTGGTAGGTCTCTTTTGGAAATTCAGTATTTTTAGTATTTATTTCAGAAAGTTTCATCTGTAAATCCAATGAACATGTGCAATGTTTGTATCAAGTTTCTCTTCCAACCTTGATAGATGGCTCACCACCACGTCAACGGTTTCACCCTGCCACCTAGTGGAAGAACTGAAACACTACCAGGACACTTTGGAAAATGTATAAATAAGCCTTCAAATAAGAGAACAAAATCACTTTTTTGTGTTTTTGATATTTTAAGTTTTAAACTTTTAAAGTGAATCTGACAAGAAGAGTACTTTCATGATGATTTTAGGTAGAATTATTTAAATTTAATGTAAATAATTAGATTTTGTAATAATAATTTGCAATAGTGTAAATGTAATGCACTTTTAACATTAAATATAAATGAATAGTTAAAAAAAAAAAAGAAAAAGAAAAAGAAAAAAAACACAGGAGAGGCTCGGCACCTGTGGCTCAAGCAGCTTGGGCGCCAGCCACATACACCTGAGCTGGCAGGTTCGAATCCGGCCCGGGCCCACCAAACAACAATGATGGCTGCAACCAAAGGGGGGAAAAAATAGCCGGGTGTTGTGACGGACGCCTATAGTCCCAGCTACTTGGGAGGCAAAGGCAGGAGGATCACTTGAGCCCACGAGTTGGAGGTTGCTGTGAGACAATTGTGTAATGCCACTGCACTCTACCCACAGCAACAGCTTAAGGCTCTGTCTCAAAACAAACAAAAAAGAACACAGGAGATAAAAAGAATAAGCAAAAGGCTCAACTTTGTGAAAGTTGAATAAATAGCATGCAACTATTAGTATAAGTATCTCTCTTTGAAGAAATAACAAAAATTTTGTGATGAGAAATGTTTCTTAACACTTCATTAGTCTTATTAATGTTACACCAATTGGAAATGTTTTTTAACATGTTCTCATTTTTTAATTAAAAATCTAAATTGCAATAATAATGATATAGTATTTTTAATGTACAAAAGAATAATAATAAAGATGAAATCAATCTTTCTCTATGAACAGAGTAATTTTTAGTATAATGGAAAAAGAAGCCCATTGTCATCTACTGTAGTTTCAGATTTGCCCAAGGTTTACAATGACCAACCAAGGAAATGCCTAGAACTTCTGGCTTCAAGCATAATGGTCTTGCTGTCACACAATGTTGCCTTCATAAAACAATCGTCAATTCTTGATGACCTAATATTTTCCTCCAAAACTTAATTACTTAAAATCCACAGAGTTATTACCAGTGATTTTTTTTTGAGCATGTTCCACATATATCCATGAACAGATATGTAGGTAGGAAAGTAGGTTACTTATGTTGAAGAAACATTTTTAAATACTGGGAGTTAAATATCCTGCTAAGAAGGACACATCTGAGAAAAAGTAAACAAAATGGTCTCCCAAAGGAAAGCCCCCTGTAATAATTATGAGACCTCGTGGGTCCCGGGCTGCAGTCCTCCCCTTACCTCTTCACACCCCCTCCTCCATCTCATACTGTGAGGGAGCTTCATACACATGCCTTTAGGAAAACTCAGCCCACACATGCAAGACTACACCTCCCTACACACACCCCACCTCCTATTTCAACCCCAAAGCAGGCTCTGCAGTTTGGACGAGGAATCTGGGAACTCAGTTGCCTCCAGTGTGTTCAGACTTCCTCACTGCCTCCATGGGCTCCACGCCAGCGCCTCGCCCTGCCTGGAGGGGCAACATTGGGGCAGAGCCGAAGCAGAGTCTACTCAAAAGTGTAAGGTTGGGACTGGCTCATGCATAGTGTTGTTTATACATGGACACTGTCTGCACTACAGGATGGACAGATGTTCTGAAATGATGGTGTCAGAGGGGACCCTGCTGAAATGCATCTTCCTAGCTTGTGCATTTTAGGTCTGTTCCAGAGTCCTTATGATACATAACAACTAAGGGTAACTATCATAGTGCATCCTATTTGTCCTGACTCATGAGAATCACCTGTGAAAAACCATCTCTCTGACTTGTGACATCAACCATGGAGACCAATTTTCTCTTAAAATATGAGCTGTCTACCCTTCAGTCTGTGAAGAGTCAAGATTATGTCAGAGATATACGGCATTATTCTATGACAGGCAGACATATATACTTACCATACTGTTCATTTTTGAAGATGAGGAACCTGCTCTTTGCTTTCTTAAACTATTAACTTCTTCTCCATTCCCATCTTTTGGTTTTAAAATCATTCTGCTACTCCCCGCAGTTCCCTCTGACGAGGATCGCAGTCGCCGCTCTATAAATCTTCCTTCACGATATGGACTGAGGCTACTGGCAAGAACTAGTAAAAGAAAAGTAATGTAAATATGTAAATGTAGCTTTTATAGATGTTCCATTGAAAAATAATGGAAAACGTTTAGTGTCATTCAAAACTTCTCTATCACACACAAAAAAAACTTTTAAATTTATATTGGCAGTTCAGTTTCCTTAGTCACATAATCCTTTTAAGTCCAAACCTATTGGAGTCAGCCTTGAGGCTTGGTTATAGTTCCCAGGAACCATATAAACAAATCCTGTCCTTATTTTCCTCAAATTGTACATAGAATCTCATCCCTTCTCACTACTTCCCCAACTAAGATCCTGGACCAACTCCCATCCACACTTGACTGTGTTGAGACAATCCTTGCTGCAATTCTCCTGCCTCGCTGGACCTTCTAGTGTACTTGGAACACTGCAGGCGCACAACAGTAGCACAGTCTTTGACCCAGGATTTGTGCAAGAATATGCTTCTCTCCCAAATGTCAGTATGGCTTACTCCCTAAATTCTATTCCATCTTTGCTAGTATGTTACATTGGTGGCACCCTACTCACCATATTTAAAACTGCAAATTCGGGCAGCGCCTGTGGCTCAAAGGAGTAGGGCACCAGCCCCATATGCCAGAGGTGGTGGGTTCAAAACCAGCCCCGGCCAAAAAATGCAAAAAAAAAAAAATAAGTAAATAAAATAAATAAATAAAACTGAGAATTCGGCGGCACCCATAGCTCAGTGGGTAGGGCACCAACCACATACACCCTGGCTGGCAGGTTCAAACCCAGCCTGGGCCAACTAAACAACAATGACAAATGCAACAAAAAAGATAACCAGGCATCGTGGTGGGCGCATGTAGTCCCAGCTATTTGGGAGACTGAGGCAAGAGAATCCCAGCCCAGGAGTTTGAGGTTGCTGTGAGCTGCGATGCCATGGTACTCTACCCAGATGAAATAGTGAGACTCTGTCTCAAAAAAAAAAAAAAAACTGCAAACTGCAATCCTATTTCCTAATCCTTAATTAAGCTTTAAATTTATCCTCAGCAGTTGTCATCATCTGGTAGTTCTTTTATTTAATTGCATGTTAATTACCTGAGTATCACCTGTCAAAAACAAGCTTCATGAGCCAGGCATGGTGGCTCACCCCTGTAATCCTAATAAACTGGGAGGCTGGGGCATGTGGACTGCTTGACTCAGGTGTTCAAAACTAGCCTCAGCAAGAGTGAGACCCTATCTCTACTAAAAATAGAAAAATTAGCCAGGGGTTGTGGCAGGCATCTGTAGTCCCAGTTATGCAGGAGGCCGAGGCAAGAGGATCCTTTGAACCCAAGAGTTTGAGGTTGCTGTGAGCTATGTGATGATGCCACAGCACTCTACCCAGGGTGACAGAGTGAGACTCAGTCCAAAGGAAAGAAAGAAAGATGGGAGGGAAGGAAGAAATAAGGTGCTTGAAAGTAAAGATTTAGATCTGTTTTGTCCATGGCTATTTTCCTAGTGTCAACAACAGTGCTAAAGTAATAAATGTTTGTTGAATGAATTAATGAATGAGTGAATGAGTGAACTGTCCTATTTAGTCTCCTGTACTACTTAAAAAACCTATCTGGAACCTATTAGTCCACCATGTAGCAGTAAAATACTTGGCTGTATATTAAGTACTAGAGTAAATATTTCATAATAGATACAAAATAAACCTAGAATTATGAAATTTAGTGAGTATAGCAACTCTTTCTTGCTTAAAAGTGAGTATTCTTTTCTTGTTCCAGATCTTAGAGCAGTGGTTCTCATCCTTCCTAATGCCGCAACCCTTTAATACAGCTCCTCATGTTGTGGTGACCCCAAAACATAAAATTATTTTCTTTGCTACTAAGCAACAAAGCTGCTACTAAAAACCAGCTACTAAGCTGGTTTTAAAATTGTGAATTTCTGGCTCAGTGCCCGTAATACAGTGGTTACAGCGCCAGCTCTATACACTGAAGTTGGTGGGTTCAAATCCAGCCCATACCAACTAAAATAACAATGACAACTGCAACGAAAATCATGTTACTGTGTATTGTGGTGGGCACCTGTAGTCCCAGCTACTTGGAAGGCTGAGACAAGAGGATCACTTAAGCCTAAGAGTTTGTGGTTGCTGTGAGCTGAGACGCCACAGCACTCTACCCAGGGTGACATAGTGGGACATTGTCTCAAAAAAAAAAAACACCAAAATTGTGAATTTCTAAAGTATAAAATTCCTTATGATTAGCACAAAAATATTTTCACAAAATAAAAAGGATAACATACTGTCATCTTTTCCTTGTTGGTAATACCAGCTTATTTATCCAAGAACAGGCAACACATTGTCAAATCTGTAAAAATAATGTGTTAATGCCTTACAGTTAGGATCTTAGTCAACAGATTAATAGTCAACAAGATAATTATTGGTCATTAACTAGTTTCCACAGAAATAAGAGTACACAGAATTTACTTAGAAGGAAAATCCTCCTTGGTAAATAGGAATTGGATCTATAATTATAATTGCACTTATCCTTTTTCTGACAGTTTTTAAACTGCCTGGATTCCAATTGAATTCCATCACTTGCTAATGATATGATTGTAAAGTTATTTAATATAATCTTAAATTTTAGTTATTAATGACTTTCATGCAAAATTTTTGTAAGGATCATATAAAACAGCACACGTAAATTTCTTAGCACATTTTTGGGGCATATATTAAGTATACAGAAAAACTACCTATCATCAACAGTAACCATTATCATTGTATTTCCATAGGTAATGATACCTACATGCGCAGAGGAAAAGAAACAGACATAACTAGAGCCACGACTAAGAACAGAAATTTTAAAAATGAAAAATCGTATTCAGGTGCATAGAAGTCATGTTGTCTCAAACATGGAAAATATTAAGAAAGATGAACTAAATCACATATTTAAAAGTCTACTACTGATACGTTTATTGAGGGACTATATAATTCTACGGCTCTTTACATTTTAACATTTCATATAAATTGACGTCATATAAATTTTATTTGATATTTTAGGCCATGATACGTAGCAAAGCATGTTACAAAGAGCCTGGGCTTCTGTTTTCAGAGGGCTGTTAATCTGAATGTGCGGCTTACCAGGGGTATGATCCCTCAGCCTCAGTTTCCATCTGTGTAAAATGGGAAATATAAAAGCCTACTCCTCACAGGGTTTGTATCCCAACCAATCACCTGTTAACCCTCTGACTATGGACAAATTATGGATCTATTCTCCAATTTCAGTCATTTTTTAGTTAATGTATGCAAAGTAAATAGAATAGCATCTAGGACATTATAATCATTTTCGAATTTGGAAAAATTAGTAGTAGCAGAAGTAATGACAGCAGAGTAAAAAGGAATAAAAAATAATGTCTAATACAATAATGTCCAGTAGGTGGTACATATTCAACAATTTTCTTAAGGCAAACTATATTTTAAATAAAAGTTTTTTCTGGAACCATCTTAGAGTAATTCACACATACTCTGCTTTCTTTAAAAAGAAAGAGAAGGTATCCAATGTTAAACAGCTGGTTAATGTCAGAAGCAAGGATGGAGCCCAGATTTCCAGCTATCAAGAGTAGTTTTTTTGGTTTTTTTTTTTGGCAGTTTTGGCCAGGTTGGGCTAGAACCCGCCTCCCCCAGTATATGGGGCCGGCACCCTACTCCTTGGGCCACAGGTGCCACCCTAACAAGAACAGTATTTTTAAAGCCTACAATTCTCTTGCATCTAGAAATAGAATTTATTCTGACACATGGATTCTAAGTAACAATGAAATCTTTGTTAACATAGGAAAAATTTGTTAATTATACAAATTTTTATAGTGATTTTGGCTGAAATATACCAATTGCATTAAATAAAGACTACCAATACGTCTATAAAGAACTGTAAAAAAATATATACTCCACATTTTACATAAAACCACATTGTAAACAGAATTAGTTTCCTTCCCTTTTCCTCTGAAGATCAGAATCTGGGTAACATAACTAAGAAAACTAAGTAATATGGCTAATTTACCTTATCAGCATAATGTTACTGAGTGAAGTGGTAGAAACCAGGCAGTAGAAATATTTAAAAACAAATAGGAACAAATGTAGAGAGTGAAAAATAAGGAAAATATGGTTTCCATTCATGAGATGGAATAAAAAAATTGAACAGAATATAATGAAAATTCATACCCTTTATTATACAAAGACATCAGCATACCTTTGGCAGGATTTGATTCATATCCATATGATGTTTTGTTAAAAATATGATGATCACCAGAACAGGGGATTATCTTTGAATCTGAAATAGGATGGATCCCTTTAACACGTTCAGCTATTGTTTTATGCTGCTCATAAAACCCAAGTTTCCTTGGGGAGCTTGTCCCCAGTATTGTTTCACCATTTTGTAACCTTGTGCATTCCTGTCTCTCAGTGTCTGCTGGTAGGTTAGTCTCTGAGTTGCTCAGATCCATAACAGGTAGTTCAGTGATTTTCAGTAATACTTCCTTCTGATTAGCAGCAGAGGCTTCTGGCGAGGAATTAGATTCAGAGCTACATCGACCTTCTAGCCTGTATTTCCCAGGAGACGTAATTGCACAGGGAACAGTTCCTACACGTTCTATTGTTGTCTTTGTAACAGCAGCGGGATGGGGAGAAATCTGAGAGGTAGAATCATTGTGGCCAAAGGTATCACAGTGGGACGCTATGCTTCCACTTTTGGGAAATGCATCCGTTTCAGACACAGAATCTTCAGTCAAGGCTAAAAATTCTGAAGGTGTCTGAGCTGTGGTAAGATCAGTAGAAAGCAAAGGAGATTGTAAAGAGCTGCCAGCGCGTTCTGTTGCCTCCACAGAACAAGGTGTGGAAGCTCTTACCAACACGGGTTCTCTCTCTTGGTACTGTGTAATTTCCAGTGAGAATTCAGACTGCTGTACCAACGAAATGGATTGGCTCTGTAGAACCGGTTTCGAAAATTTATAGTGAGACGAGAAAGATTTAGGGAGTAGCTTCCTTGTTGACTCCTTAACAGAACGGCGAGTCTGTTCTTCTGTGAATCCGGAATCATCCCCCTCACTTTTGCCAGAGCTCAGACAATTGATAAAAACATTTTTATTAGTTGAGTGCTCCTTTTCCCTTTCAAAATCCTCTGTCAGTGATCTTGTTATCTTCTTATTTCGTGAACTACTAAAACCAACAGAATGCCTTCCCCTGGTTTTAATATGTTCTTCCAAGCTCAGTTTCTGCATATTGCTGTGAGCAGGTTGAGCACCATTTGAAATACTAAGGTTCTGATTGGTAGGTTCTTGCTTAGGTTCACTCCCCTTCTTATGGTGGAAACTAATGGAAGGAGTACGGAATATGCTTCTGCGTTTACCTGTGCTACCTGAGCTTGAGTTAGTGCTGGAAGGAGAGGAGCTATGGACACCAACTGTGTTGCTGGAAGAAGGTGAGGAAGGAAGGGAATCATGTCTTCTACTAATACTTTTTCTGAATATTGGCAACCGGGAAACCAAGGTAGATCTTCTTGATCCTGAGTCCCCCATCGGGACTCCAAAGCTTGCACTGTGATAGCCAACTTAGCAGCCTGAGAAGAGTTAAAGCAAAAAGAATGAGTCAATAGAGTCCGATTTTAAATAAAACATTTTAAAACAAAATGTTGTTTTTTAAGACATAGCATAGGATTTATTTTCTACTAAAACAACATAAAATTCTAATAAGAATTGTTTTCGATTTCAAGTGAGAAAATGATCCAATAATTTGTGTAGCAATGGTACAATGATACCAAAATTTCCAGATTAACAAAATTATTTAAACTCTACTCAAGAGCATAGGGTTCATTATTTAAGACCCAGCCTTACCACAGAACGGGTTCTATGATTTTGGTAAGTTGTTTTTTAGGAAGTTGTTTAATATTTTTATATTTATTAATTTAGATGCAATAGGGACATGACTTCCATGACCACTGCCCTCTACATATATGTTCCCCACTATCCCTGTGAAAGAACACCACATGCAACATTTTTATACCACATGACCCCAAAAAATTATTGACCTAAGCTTAACAGAATCACAGACCAGACAATGGTATGTGCTAACAGAAACACTATAATGCTTAGTATCTCCCCTCAAAGATAAACCAATTGGGACAGATTCTTCTTGGAGTTTGATTTTGGAAACTCAGAGATAACTATTGGCAGAAGAAACAAAACCATAAATGATACAGAGTAGGGTTATAAACAAGCTCAATTTATAAAGGAACTACTGCTATGCACTGAGGAAAAGACCTGAATAAAAGCAAAATCAATTGGTAATCTGGAAAAAGAGGGAATAAATACTGAGAGCATCAGAAACACAGAAAATTTATGAACCATTCTCAGGGTAGCAATGGTAAAGAAGAAAGAGGAATAAGGGGGTTATAGAAGGTGGTAGCTAAGTTCATCTACGGTTGATGTACCAAGTACTTTTCCACAGACTATCTTCTATGGCACACAACCTCAGAAGAAGGTAATATCACCATGGACATATAGGAGAAAAGAAACTTGCCTACTGTCACTCAGCTAGCAAGTGGCAAATCAGAAATGAGAAACTAAGCATTATATCTAACTACTGATTCAGCTCATAATCAGCCTGAACATACTGCTTTTTGCTATGAGAACAGCCAAGAATTGCCACAGCTGAAGGCCCAAATAAGCTTCTACTTCAGCGACTCCTAGTTGTACAGCTAATCTTACTCTTGGTAACTATTTTTTACTGATATTTGAATTGTACCTAACTTTGTTCCCATTCCATTTGCTTTGTTTTTAAATTTAATTTAATCCGTCAACTGTAATTTCTATTTCTTCTTTGCCAAATTGTGTCAGACTCTGTTTGTGCTACATTTTTGTAACCCAAACTACCTGACCAAACAGTAATAAATACCACACAAAATTATATATCTTCCATTTATTGCTTAGATATTAGAATTGATCAAGTAAGATACTTTCATTTCCCTGAAGGAAAATGGAAATTATTTTCTTTCAGATACACGTCCATAACTATTTGATATTTTGCTCCAAAAAATTATAAAATCTAACAGATTTAACATTATAAGATTTTTATTGGATGATTTTTAATTGTAATCACCAAATCTGGGTCAATTTGTGAACGGGTTTTTTTTTTAATAAATAAATGATTATGTCACTTATGAGGTACAATGTGATATTTTAATATATATGTGTACATTGTGGAATGATTAAATCAAGCTGATGAACATACCTGTCACCTCTCACATATATATCATTCATTTTTTTTTTGTCAAGAGAACATTTAAAATTTACTTTTACCAATTTTGAAATATATTCCTAATTATAGTCACCATGCTGTACAGTAAATGACTAAAACTTATTCTTCCTGCCTAACTGAAACTTTGCACCCTTTTAACATCTTCCTTCCTCTTCCCCTGGCCCCTAGACTCTAGTAGCCACCATTCTTCTCTTTAGTTGAGTTCTACAGTTACACCTATAGGTGAGATTATGCAGTTTTGTCTTTCTGGGCCAGGTTTATTTTGCTGTGCTTACGTCCTCTAGTTTAATCACTATTCTCACAAATGACATAATTTCCTTCTTCCTCAAAGCTGAATAGTACTACATTGCGCATATTTGCCACATTTTCTTTATCCATTCACCAACTGATGGACACTTAGGTTTGTTCCCTATCTTGGCCATTGTTAATAACACTGCAGTAATCACAGGAGTGATTTCAATTCCTTTGGCTATACTCTCAGAAGTGGAATTGCTGGATTACATAGTAATTCTATTTTTAGTTTTCTAGGGAACCTCTCTACTGTTTTCTAATGGCTGTAGTAATTTATATTCCTATGAATAGTGTGCAAGGGTGTCCTTTTTTCCACATGAATTTGAATTTAAAACAAACTTATGAGAACCACTCCCAAAACATTTCAGCATTCTTGCAGGGCTTCATAGAAAACTTAAAATATAAACAGAGAAATTTTAGCTCTTGAAATTTTTCACAAAAATTTCTCACATTCCTCACAACTTAGAATTTCCAAAGTGGATATAATGAATAATACATTTTTTTCATGGTTTTGCTTTTTAAAATGTTTTAATTAATGTCATTTCTCAGCTGTGTTGTTTTTTTTCCATTTATACACAACATTTATTTCCATCCAGGACCTACTGAAGAATTTGGTTCTAATTAGAACATTATCAACCATGAGCGTTTGCAGGTTATTATAAACCTATGAACATCAATACATTAACGTCAAGATGGTGACAATCGAAATATTTATTGGTTTTTTTCAATTTTGCTGCATTTGCATCAGCATTAAAAATGAGTGACTGAGTTCCGACTCTCTTTTGCAAATATTCAGAAACTTAAACCTAATGAAAAAATTTCAGAAAAAAATTACAATAGTAATTCTTGCTTCTAAAGTCTTAATGGAAACAACCAGATTTCCACAAAGTTACCAATCAATATGTTTGCCTGATTTCATTCAGTAAAAATTTCATAGAGACTAAGAGAAATGTGCATAATGAATGGGATGACTTGGAGGAGACAGAAAATCTACTAGAGATTAAAATTCTTTAGATTTCATGTTGTCTTTGATGTCTTTTATGTCCTCCTGAGAGTTTGCTAACTAAATGAGGGAAATATAAACTATCTCTAGGTCAGGATTACCCTTACTTTTTAGAAATATTCTTCAAGGCCTGAATGCTCTCTGCATCTCCAGATTCACGACTCCTCTCATGACATTTCATTCAGCCACCAATGACTGCCCTTACCTGTTCACTTTCACCTTTGGGGTCTTGGTAGATGTGAGTCCACCTGCTTAGGGTGCACTACCTGTGTATCTGCGTGCAACACTCCCATTGTGCTAACGTTGCCCCTTCCAGAATGCCATCCTAACATCCCCTGCCCATCTTCTCCCATTTTGGAGCTGGTCCTCTTCCTTTAAGTAACCTCAAGGATTAACTTATGCCATAAACACCATTTATTTATCTAAGTTTACTATTTTATCTCAAGCTTCTCGATGGCAAAGACCATCTTTCCTTAGCTTAACTTTGATACCCCAGTTCCTGTTATATACAATTAATAACTATAATTAAATGGATTTCAGGAAATGAAATTTTAACATGAGCATGTCAGTATTTTAAATAGAAATTAATAAAGGTATTTTCTGTCTCACTGCAATGAATAAACATAATCCTAAAGTCAACTATGCTGAATGACAACTTCTATGGATTTTTATAAGTTAATTAAAAATCTTTCAAAACTGTAAAAAGATCACTAATTTGAAATTTGCTATTAAACACTTAGAAACATTATGAGAAAATAATACTGAACAATTTGAGTGAAACAATATGCCATCACTTAAACTGCATTTCATGTAACATTATGACTGTTTATTTCATTTCTTTTAATGATGTTATTATGACAATTGCCTTTAATTCCTTAGCAAAATTTGTATTTTTTCATATACTTTTAAAAATTTCCAAATTCGATAAAATAAACATGTTATCTTAATTTCATCTAATTTTTCTTGGTTCAGAAGTTGTAGTTATTTTAGTTATCTAAGGTCTTAAAATATACAGGTTGAATCCTTCCTGTCCATTTTCCAGTAGCTTTTACTACCATAAATATTTTATTTTCAAAAGAAAATTGTTACATAGAAAGCATTCATTATAATTATTTTTGTCTGTGTAAACAGACAAAAAATAAGTCTAACTTAGGATAATATGTAGGACTACTGCAAAGATGCATACTGACTCTCTTAGTGGTCTGAAAGTCACTTGGATCTCTCAGAAGTTTACAATGGTAACACCAAGGAATAACATCTTTGTTCTTGACCAAGGTTTAACAAAAAAACTCCTTGAACACACAGTGCTTTATTCAGTGATCACTACAATCTTAATAAATGCAATCATTACAATTAGTAGCAGAATGCAATATCATACAGTAGATCTATTCGAAATAAAATTAGAGTCAAATTTCTTATTTGATATGGTTGAGGAAGATAGGGATTCTTTAGTTAAGAACCAGATACATGGATTATTAATATGTTGCCTATTTAACAATAGGCCAGGCACAGTGGCTCATGCCTATAATTCCAGTACTTTGGGAGATGATTGAGATGATTTGTTGAGGCCAGGAATTTGAGAGAAGCCTGGGCAACATGGCAAGACCCCTGTCTCTGCAAAATAAAAATAAAACAATCATCTGGGTATGGTTGCCTAGGCCTCTTGTCCTAGGTACTCTGGAAAATGAGCCGAGGGAATTGTTTGAGCCCAGGAGTTTCAGGCTGTAATCAGCTATGACCACACCACTGTACTCGAGCTTGGGAAACACACTAAGACCTGTCTCTTAAAAAATAAAATAAATGTAGAAAATGCATTAAACAAATAAGATATTGAAAAAAACTACTCTTTCTTTCATGATTCTAAATGCATAAATTAACCAAAAGCATAAAACAAAATAACTTTACAGGGTTTCAGTGCTATATCATCTCAGAAACTGATTACCATATATATAAAGAGGTATAATCTATACAGGTAAAAGAAAACAAATTCAATTTCACTTGCTTTCAATCCCACCATTTTTTCAAATATTTCCTATAATTTGGACACCTCTCATGTTTCTTCACTATGAGTCAGAGCTAATACAGTCACCTGTAAGTCATCTGAGATAATCCCACGTATACATTACCTCGCTCCCAAAGTCACAATATTTTATGGCAAAAACAAAGCTAAATGAACAAAATATACTCTTATACACAGTGTGGTTTCAAATACAAACATTGAGGGGAGGGAGGCAAGATGGCCAACTAGAGCCAGCTTTCAACAGAGGATCCCATCCAGAAGGAGAGAGAACGGACAGAAGTTTATCAAGTAAGCTTATGGTTTGGAGCTGAGCCAAGAGAGATGACTGAAGAGCGCACATCACCCCTCCTGAGGGGAGCTGCGACCCCAAGGAAACAAACAATACGTACAAAACCCATCACCAAGCAGACGGGAGTCCCCACCCCTATGAGAACAGCTCACAGCGTACTTTCTACAAACAAGCAAGCAGAGTTCAGATCTCCTCCTATTTTATCCCATAGGAGAGACTTGATAAAAACTGGAACTCCTTCCCCAGAGAGAACCCATTTGTGGGCCTTGGCATTCTCCCACCAGGCATAAAACTGAACATATACTCTACCTGCAATTCTAAACTCCCAGCACTCCCCTCCACTCCCACCTCAAGGTCTGGAAGCCTGTCCCAGGCTTTGCAGAGTCCAGAGTCTCGGGCAATTTCCCAAGAGGTATGGGCAAAGCATGGGCTACTACAAGTCTGTGCTGAATTAGCAGCTTGGGTGTAAAGCGGGGACTATGGAGCGAGGGAGCTAAGCAGCAGAGGAAGAAACCATGCCCCGTGGCAGAGTGTGGTGGCTGCAGTGGGGCTAGCAGGAACAATAGAACTCACATCCCTGGTGGTATTTTGGAAAAACACTTCCCATCTCTCTTAGCAACTAGAAGGATTTGGGCCTCTAATCTCAGGGCAGCCACAGGTGGAGCAGATCTGAGACGGAAATGCAGGCCCTGTGAGCGAAGAGTATGCCTATGGTGATACCTACCTGGGCAGGGCTCAGAGGGGACTGAGACAAGCAAGAGTGATACGCAAGCACAGAGACCACACATCCCAGGGCAAGGCGAAGTCAGAAACGCTGCTATTGTGAGCCCAATATACACCTGGTCCCCAGTGAAGCATAGTCAGGACAAAAGGAAACAAACATGGCAATGGCATCAGCCCAGGACTGGCAGGAACTGAGAGCCATTTGCAAGCTCTAATCACACCCACCCCAACAATGAGTGCAGCGGAGACAGAGACGCCAGTTCCATGAGAATTTGCAGGGTGGCAGCACAGGGCAGTGCTTAGTCACAGCTTCTATGAACTCAAAATGTGCCTGGCCTGGGACAGAAATGCAAATTCCATAAGAATATGAGTGCCAGCTGTATCAGCCCAGGGTAGGGCTGGAACTGAGTGACACTCCCCAGCTTCAATTGAGCACCTGAGGTAGTCAGACTTCAGCTCCTCCTGTTAACTGGTGGCAGAGTGTGGAGACCTGGCTAAGGAGACATTGATCTCCCTGTGACTCTGGAAGGCACAACTCCCTGGCACATTTGCTCATTGGAGGGAACTGGGCCACAGCCCCACGGTGTTGCCGGTGACTGGTGTGACAGGGGTGCAAGGTAGGGAAGGAGACATCAACCTCCCTGAACTAATTCATTTGCTGAGGAGGCCTTTCTGACTCCGCAGGAGTTCCAATTGGTTTGGAACTCTTGACCTCAGCCAATCACCCAAGGACACTACAAGGTATTTCCCTGATTGTGTTGTAGTGGGAAGGTTTGATTTTCCTCTTCCAGTTGTTGCCTGTTCGGGGAAGGGTGTCTTAGATTCTTGTATTCCTCCAAAGCTGAGAATTCAACCCCGAGTCACTGATTCACTAGGATTGGACAGAGACCCAGCTGAATATAAGCCAGAGTCACCTAGCCCCACCACACCAAGCAGGTCCCCAGAGTCACAGGCTGTAGTACTATACGGGTCCTTTGCAAACCTGTAGGGAAAAAGCTGTAGTCACCAGTTCAAACTCTTTGGCAAAGGGCTGGTTAATCACTACTCTAGGAGTCCCCAATCCAATTTCACTTGCTCATCAAACCAAATGGCGAAAAATAATCATGCAGTTATTTATCAGTGGAAAAACTCTGGTTACATGAATAATCAGAGTAGATCAACTCCCCCAAGGAACAACAAAGCAGACACACCAAAAGATTTCATTCATAAACAAAAGGTTGAGATGTTTAGAAATTTAGTTTAGAATTTGGGAGGAAAATAAGATTAACAGAATGGAAGTAAAGTTGGAATTATTCCAGGAATAATTCAAAAGTTGTCTCAAGAATTCAATGAATTCAAAGACAAAAGCACCTAAGATATTGACACATTTGAAAAAAAGACTTTGCAGCCCTCCAAGATATGCGAAATACAGTAGAATCCCTCAGTAACAGAATGAAGCAGGCAGAAGAAAGGATTTCTGACAATGAAGACAAAGATTTTGAAGGATCCCAAATGCTCAAGGAGGAAAAGTAGTGGAGAGGAAAAAACAGATCATTCTCTCAGAGAGCTGTGGGACAGTTCCAACAACAAAAAAAAACATCGCCTTATAGGAATTCCTAAAGGCGAAGAGGTTGTTTTGAAAAGTCCAGATGCTCTACTTCAAGAGATAATTAAGGAGAACTTCCCTCACATGGCAAAAGATTTTGAAATTCAGATAGCAGACAGATTCAGAACCCCACCACCACTCAACCCAAATAAAACATCTCCCAGACACACTGTAATTAACTTCACTGAAGTTAATATGAAGGAGAAAATTCTGCAAGCAGCCAGATGTAAGAAAGCCATAACCTACAAGGGGAAGAATATTAAAATAACTGCAGATCTCTCTACAGAAACTTTTCAAGCTAGAAGAAGATGGTCAGCTACCTTTAACCTCTTAAAACAAAACAACTTACAACCCAGGGTCCTATATCCAGCTAAACAGAGTTTCATTTATGATAGAGAAAATAAATACTTTAATTACATTCACATGTTGAAGAGATTTGCCATAACTAAACCAGTTATCAAGTATATTCTCAGACCCATCCTCCATAATGACCACCACAATGCTCTACCATCAAAGTAATCTCACTCAGAAACTTTTGATAATTCCAACTTCCACAATGGCGAAAGGATTAAAAACGTCCACTACACTTTTGAAAAACTAAACACCCAAATTACTACCAGGCTTATCAATACTCTCAGTTAATGTGAATGTCTTAATTTGTCCACTAAGGAGGCACAGGTTGGCTGACTGGATTCAGAAACTAAAGCCAGATTTCTGCTGCATACACGAATCTCATCTTACCTAAAAAGGATAAATATAGAGTCAGGGTGAAGAGATGTTCATCTATAATTCCGGAAAATGGAAATCAGAATAAAAACAGGTGTCTAAATTTTATTCACAGATACAATAGGCTTTAAACCAACAAAGTAAGGAAAGATAAGGATGGTCACTTCATATTTTTAAGGGAAACACTCAACATGATGAAATTTCAATAATTAACCTTTATGGCCCCAACGAGAATGCTCTTCATTTATAAGAGATACTCTAACATACACAAGCAATGTAATTACCTCTAGCACTATAAGAGTCGGAGATTTTAACACCCCTTGGGCTGTGTTGGATAGATCGTCCAATAAAAAACTAAGCAAAGAAGGTGGACGAGTAACAGCTTCCTTGCGGCTGGGCATGGTGAGACTGGGGAGAGAGGACTTCAGGCATCTCTGCCAGGCAGGATCAGCCCAGAAACTTCCCTTTGGGGACACAGAGAAACAGCGTGAGGCTTCTGGACACCCTGAGGAAGGCTAAAGCGGCAGAGATCGGGCAAGTGGTTGCGTCAGTTCATTCGGTCTGACCCTGTTGGCGGCTGTGGGTGGGGCAGCAGTGGGACTACAGGCTGGAAGGGCCTCGCCTGTGAGCCGTTTGGGTTTCTTTTGGACTTGGACCTTGGTTGAACTGCCTTGGGAGAACTTGGGCAGGAGTGCGTGGGTTTTTGAGTATTCTCTGAGGCCACAAACTGGGCCACCAAGCCAGATGGAGCTGCCAGTGTTTGGTGGAGGGCTGTGTGGAGCCATTGTGGGGAGAACTGCCCTGGCAAGCTCCATCCTCAGGGTCGCAGAACAGGCATTGGGCAGGAGCGAGTAATCTACTGACTGAGCAGCATAAAGGTGGGGACTGAAACACCTTGCAGCCTTAGCCTTCAGGGGCATCGGATGAGACTGGTTTTGGCACACTGGGTAAGTGGACAGCCACTCAAGGAGTGATCCCAGCCACAGTGCTTTCCTGGGAAAGCTGCGGCTTAGCCCAAGTTAGCAATTTAAAGTGTCTTCTAAGCAGGCTGAGGAGGATTTAAGCTCTACACCCTGCAGGGTTTGAGAAATCATTGGAAACACAGGGTCACTCCCTACAAAGATCTAGTAACAACAGAGCAATTCTGCCAGGGTCTGATCTGGGAGAGACACCTCCCCAACTCTGAGGAAGGTCATAGGCAATAGTGAAAAATAATCATGAGGCGGAATCAACAGAAAAACTCTGGCAATATGAATAACCAGATCAACTAGATCAACTCCCCCAAGGAATGACAAGGTAGATGAAGCACAAGATCCCTTGCATAAGCAAATGGCTGAGATGTCAGAAGTTGAATTCAGAGTGTGGATAGCAACTAAGATCAGCTCAATGGAGGAAAAGATGGAATTAGAATTTCAAGCAGTAATCCAAAAGACACAAAAGATGTCTCAAGAACTGAATGAGTTCAAAGAGAAAATAGCCAAAGATTTAGACACATTGAGACAAGAAGTTGTAGCCCTCAAAGATCTGAGAAATGCAGTAGAATCCCTCAGTAACAGAAGGGAGCAAGCAGAAGAAAGGATCTCTGAAACTGAAGACAGAGACTTCGACGGCTCCCAATGCTCAAAGAGATAGAGAAATGGAAGGCAGAAGTAGATCTTTCTCTCAGACAGCTCAGGGATAACTCAAGGAAAACCAATATTCACCTTATAGGGATACCTGAAAATGATGAAGTGGCATCACGAGGCACAGAGTCTCTTCTTTACGAGATTATGAAAGAGAACTTCCCAGACAAGAGATTCTGAAATTCAGATAGCAGAGAGTTTCAGAACCCCAGCACGACCCAGCCCAAATAAGACATCCTCCAGGCACATCATAATTAAGTTCACGAAAGTTAATATGAAAGAGGAAATTCTGAAAGCACCCAGATGTAAGAAATCCATTACCTACAAGGGGAAGAACATTAGAATAACTGCAGACCTCTCTGATCAAACCTTTCAAGCTAGAAGAGAATGGTCATCGACGTTTAACCCCCTAAAACAAAAGAATTTTCAACCCAGGATCCTGTATCCAGCTAAACTGAGTTTCATTTACTAGGGAGAAATTAATACTTCAACAACATCCACATGCTGAAGAAATTTGCTATACCTAAGCCAGCTCTCCAGGATATTCTCAGACCTATCCCCGACAATGACCAGCGCAAACCTCCACCACAAAAGTAAACTCACCCAGAAACTATCTATCAAATTTCATCTTCCACCATGATGAAAGGACTAAAAATGTCCACTGGACTTTCTAAAGATTTATCATTACTTTCAATTAACGTGACTGGTTTAAATTGTCCTCTAAAGAGGCATAGGTTGGCTGACTGGATACAAAAACTCAGGCCAGATATCTGCTGCATTCAAGAATCTCACCTTAGCTCAAAAGATAACCTTAGACTCAAGGTGAAGGGATGGTCATGTATATTCCAGGCAAATGGAAAACAGAAAAAAGCAGGTGTTGCAATCTTATTTGCAGATACAATAGGCTTTAAACCAACCAAAGTAAAGAAGGAAAAAGATGGACATTTCATATTTGTTAAGGGTACCACTCAATATGATGAGATTTCAATTATTAATATTTATGCACCCAACC